>JAQGAT010001149.1:0-17294 GCA_034687845.1 Pantelozetes paolii
GTAGCGATGGGACCGTCGGATAAAAATTAAGTTTATTTTCATAAAAACTTTAGTATTTCTTAAATGTTTATAAAAAACTCTAAAAATTGAATTCAAATAAAAACTTTAAATACAATTAAAATAAACATAATTTCAATATTGAGACCAAATCTTCAGACACTTTGTCTCACATCTGATATCCGACAATACCCTAATCCAAACCCAACCAATCCTTTCACTACTTTATATGAATAAATGAAAGTTTTTCTAAAATTTCCAAAAATTGATTAAATAATGAAAAATTCAAATAATCATGAGATGAATAGGTATTTAAAAAACAATCAAATTTAATACTATTAAACAACCGGTGCTTTCATTTGACATCAAATAACCTCTAATTAAAAGTTGTTTTTCAATCAAATTATAAAAAAGTTTATAAAATGTCAAAAAATAAAACAAAAAGAAAGAGAAGTGAAAAGAAAATGAAACAAAAAAGCAGTAAAAGAAAGAAACCAAAGGTTCGGAGGACTAAACCTATAAGTGCTAAAAAGGATATGTTTTACGACGCGGTGGCCGACACTCACGCCATCGATGATAAAGAGATGATTCGCTTCATTAAGAGTTCATTTCGTCTTTCATTTATGGCTCACTTTATGCAGAAGTTCTTTGATTTTGATTTGTGGCGGGTAATCATCGGCTCATTCTTTGCCGCACTCTTTGTCGGATATAATTGGCATTTCTTTGCCATTATTTGGTTTACTATTTTGATGACCAGTTATACTCAGTACAAAAATCAGGAAAAGTCTAAAGCCATCGAATACTGCTCTAAAATGTTGTCCAAAGATCCGGATCGTCTGAAACAGTTTTTGGACACAATTAGGTATTCATTGCTAATAATCATTGTTTTTACTAATCATTCACTGATGCAGTGCTCCGAAAAACTTAAACTCAGGCAAAGCCGCATATGCCCCGTGCGAATGGCTCAATGATATTATGGCAAAGTTTTGGCCAAACATTAATAGTATCGCTCAAAACATGATCGATAAACAGGGGTTCTCTAATCAGGGACTGGATGTCGGCAATGGACACAAAATCTATTTTGAAAGATTCACTTTGGGTGACAAAGCACCCGCACTGACCAGCATTCATGTGCGAGAGAGTGGCCACAGAAAGGACGAGATTGTGATTGTCTTGAAACTCATTTATTTCGGCAATTGTTTGATATTATTTAGTTATAAAACCAAAATGTATTTGAAAGCCAAGGCTGGAGTGAAAGACATTTACTTCAGAGGAACGGCTATCATAGTATTGAGACCACTGATAGAAGTGCCGCCATTTATAGGTGGGATCTCTGTCTGTCTTCAAGAGATACCAATCATGGACTACAATGGCATGAATTTGGCAAACATTGCGGACAACAAAATGTTTAAGAACTTCCTCACAGATATCATCAACAGTTATGTGGTGTCACCAAACAAGATATATATACCCCTTATAAACAACGCAAATGTGAAACGCCAACTGAAATACCCCCTTCCGATTGGTTTGTGTTACTTTGAGATCATAGAAGCCGAAGACTTGCCGTCAAGTGATTCGTTTTGCAGGACAAGAGTAGGAGACTATGTGTTCAACACTACTGTTATCTACAGTTCACTCAACCCTTATTTCGGTGAAAGCTTTTCCGCACCGATCCATGAATTCAATGAGATGTTGAAGATTGATGTCTTTGATAAGGACGGCATCAGTAATAACGACTTTATGGGTTGTCTTGAGTTCAGACTCGCAGATGTCGGCAAAAATGGTAATTTGAACGGAAGAGACAAATGGCTTCCCATCGGTCGCTGTCCTACCGGTTCTCTCCACTTCCGGATAGCAGTGTTTGAGTTGAGCTCTAATAAGAGAAACATTAAGAAAATGTCTTCATTTCTAAAGCAAAGTAAAGTGAAGTTTCCCATTGGAATCGTTTCAGTCTATGTCTATTACGTGAGCCATATCTCAACCACTGATGAGGAACTGGATTTCAAACCAATGGTTAAATTGAAGTTTTCTGACCAAACATTTCAGACAAAAGTGTCAAAACCCCCGAAAAAGGGTTTCTATTACTTTGAAGAGTCGACTAACTTCTTGTGTCGAGATATGACTAAAGATATTTTGGAAGTGTCTGTCGTTTGTCAAGAGATGCTGACCATGAAAGTGGCCAAGAAGTATGGCGAATGCAATATTGCCATCAAAGACATCATTGACTCAAAGAAGGACATGACTTTGAATCAGGAGTTTGTATTGAAAAAGATTCTGAGACTTAGAAACCAAACAGAAGTTAATAACTCAGGGATTATCCGGATGTTTGTCAGTTTGAAAGTTTGCAAATACAGACGTAAACTCATTGATAACATGAATATTGCGGCCAATGTTCAGGCAAACATTGAAAATGTTCATGAAAACCAGAGCAATCTCACCAAACTAATTAGAGAACCGGTGTCTTCGCTAACAAACCCTGTGAGGAGTTGCCGAATCATTTCAAATAAGATCTCCCCGTTTGCACCGACGAGTAAAACAATAGTCGCCGAAGACATGACACAAATTCCTAAGAACTTGAGGAGAGATTGTTGGGTAAAACTCAGAATCAAATGGCCGGACAGGACTAGCCTTCACGTAGAAGTGCTCAAACTTGTTGGCATTCCCATAGAAGTGGTCGACAGTAGCTATCAATATGCCGTTTCTGTCACATTAGACATAAGGGATTGCTTGGCCACTGGATTTATGCACTCCCTTAAGGACTCCATACTTCCCAACACTGATAATAAGGGAAAACTAAAGCGATTGCAAACAAAGAGAACAAAAAAGCATTCAATTGTTAACTTTATTTCAGACATTGATTACAACGAAAGACTGATATTCAAGATATCACCAAAAAATAACATCGATTCACATGTTTTAGAGCTAACCCTCGTTATATGTCAGCCCCGGAAGTACTTCGCTGTTATGTATGACTCCCGAGAGGCGGCCTATTCTCAGAAGATAGACATTCCTAAAGTGGACTTCAAAGGCGATCCCATTGAACAGTGGTATGAACTGAAACTCTTCTCAGAGTTTAGACAAACAATTAAATCAAAGTCAAAGAAGAAATGAATTTTAAAGTCAATTAAAATCATTGAATAAAACATTAAAACAATTCATAAATTGAGTTCAAATTTATATATTTTATGAATCAATTGTTTGAAATGAATGTCCTTTCACTGATTTTTAGGACCAAGTATTGAGAGAAAGGTAAAAAGAGTTTCAATTGTTTGCAACAAAATATTAAATGCAAAGGAATTTATATCTCATTTAATATTGAATACAGTATTCATTGAAAACATAAAACAAATGTTAAATTCAATTCAAATATTGATTAAAATATGAATCAATAAAAAGGTATTAATAATGAGTGTAATGAAGGGTTGGATCATAATTGAGGCAATTGTTCAATAGGTGTGAAGAACTTAAAGTCCGTCGGAAAGAGTTCAGAGGCTTTTGGAAACATTAGTTTATATGACTGTCTGATCGTCACGTCGGCCACACCAGCGATGTCTCCGATCTCTTTCTGTGACTTCTTGTCCTCCGAGGCCTGACTGGCCATATATATGGCTGCGGCGGCCACTGATATGGGACTACGACCGGGAACTATATCCAGTTCAACAGCTTTACGGGCGATATGTGTGGCCGCCCTCTGGACAGACGTCGGAAGACCTAAATTAGAGCAAAACCGAGACATGAAATCTCCAGTTGTTATCAAATCGACACTCGTTTCCAGTGCTTTGAGTATTAGTTTAAAACACCTCCCGATCTCTTTCTTAGAGACCTTAGAAACGGCACAAATCTCTTTGAAAGTTCGCGGAACGCCTTCTTGTCTGCACGCGATGTACAGACAGGCGGAAGCGATGGCATCATTGCTGCGGCCCTTAAGTGTGCGTCCGTCGTGGACCTGCTTGAAGAGTAGGTTAGCCCTGTCCACAATGGTCTTCGGAAGGTTGATTCGGTCCGACATATTACTAATCTCACGGAAAGCGTTGGCCAGAGCTCTGTCTGACGACGACATGTGCTTTCGGTTTTGATACTTAGCGACTCCCGACTCGTCAAACGCCACATCACTACTGCTTCGGCCAATCATTGTCGAGAGGTCTCCGCCGGAAAGCAGTGGGTTCTCTGCGGCGCCCACTCGGGACGGATCGACGTTTGACTTCTCATTACTGAATGTCCGCCACTCAGAGCCGACGTCCACCACTCGGTCGCCGACCACTAAACCACATTCAGGACATATGAGATCTCCGGCTCTGTAGTCCTCAATGAGATTGACGTCCGGATGGGACGGACACTGTACTCGCGATCCCAACCGACCCGACATTTGACTGATAATTGCAAACAAATATCACTACAAATGACTGTTTGTCGTAATAATGACTGAAATAATCGTTTATTTAATGAGTTTTTGATTTATTTTATTTAAAATTGATTTCAAATTAATGTTTAAATGATTTATAAATGAAAACAACATTTAATGTAATGTTTTGTATGTTTTGTTTGCGTTTCAGTCAATGGTCTGCAAAGCAGTCACTCATAGATGGCATCACTTCTACACTCATTGTTCACTCAATAGTCACACAAACACTCAAACACGCAGTCAATACACAACTCAATACTCAATGCCTTTACACTAAAAGCCAATCAAAAGTTTATTTCAATGTTTTTAGCCCAGAGTTGGTTACAAATAGGTTAGGGTTAGGGTAATTGTGATTGAATGACCAAGTGGTGATTAAATGGTGACCAAGATCACTGATAATCACTTCAATTTATATGATATTGAATATGTGAACCAAACGTACAAATCATTGAATTGATTGCAAATTATGACTAAAATTATGTAAAGATATAAAAATAATTTTCAAATGAATGCATAACTTCTTAAACCCTAGGCCTCTGACCCGCACAGGAAATACTGCCAATGCTTTTCACTATCCATTGAATGCAATGTCAAAAACCTCATTGAAATGACATTCAATGAAAAAATATAAAACTTTTTGAGATTTTATAAAACATTTAAAAATTAATTACATTTTGAATAATATTTCAATAATTAATTGAATTTGAGTTCAAAAGTGAAAACAAATTTATGTTATCTTTCAGTGAACTGAAAGTCTGTTAAAGCTTTTGACTCCGGAGTCACCCGTAATGAGTATCAAATGGTTATTTACGATAATGTCTAGTTGTCAGAGCACAGGCACAGAGCACTGGTGCTGAGCCCCAGCACGTGCACGAATGCGTGTTTCCGTTGTCTTCAAGTCGCCAAAAGTCGTGATAAAATACTTGAAGAGATGGTCCACTCGACTGTCCTCTCACTCATTATCAGGTCTTTCTTCTTAAGTGGAACCACAAGACAAGAGAGTCAGAGAACCTGTCATTTTGTCTCATATTTCCTGTGCCTCCCATAAGAGCACCGATAGTCTAAAAACATGTAGATCTATACCATTGCATATCATTAGAGCTGAAAATTCGTGGCAACTCTTAATCAACTGATTTGAAGATAATCTCAAAGAATATGGTTTTTAAACATAATTTTAAAGTTTTCACAAAATCATTGAATTTTCAATGAATTCATACATTTTCTTGTATTTAATGTATTTTTGAACAAAACTATAAACAAAATCATAAGTTATTTCACTTTATATATGAATCAACTGTTTATTAATTCACCAAATAATTCACAAAATTATACAAAAATAGCGAATATTTCTAAATATTATTGAGAAATGTTTGAGATTTAGTTGAAAACAAGTGAAATGTTTAGAAATAGATGTTTTAGTAATACTTGAGTTAATTAATGATCAGTTTTGCAAAATATCAATCGCCAGACATAGGACTAGTGCTCAGAGAACAGAACAGATACTGTAATTACTGTCAGATCTTATATACTGTCGGATGTTATGGAAGGGAATGTTGTTTTTTTAAGTTAAAAAAATGGACAAAATCTTAATGAATTGATACATCATTTCCGACCAACAAATCTAAACCCAAACCAATGAATAGTCAATGAATAGTCAATGGCCTGTCATTTGTCGTCAAATATGAAAGTCTTTGAAAGTTAGTCTTGAGATGTGTTTGTGAGCTATCTTTCCATTGAATGGATGCCAGACCTCAGAGCTTAAGAAATATATTTTTAAACATATCTTTTATTAATTCAAAACTATTTAAGACTTATTTGTTTTGAAATCATTTCAATAGTTTCGGCAAATATTATGAATGAAAACCACAGAAAGCTTTCGATTCAGTGTTTGATTCAAAACTTTTTGCGAAGTTTTGATGTTTTTGGTTTCGGACACCCGCTGTGCTCCCATTCCTCACTATGCGCTCACAAGTCCTCTCTGTCCTCTCCTCACGAAGACATTTCTATCCAATCACAAGTGTTGAGCACAAGTGTAAGAAAGCAGTGGAACTCATCTTCTCTTATCCCACACCTCAATGCCAGAGCTGAGCATCTTTTGGCTGAGTCTCAGAACCACAGAAACCGTTGAATCAAATACTTTCTGTTAGAGAGAAGATCTCATATAACATAAGCCAAGGCTAGGGCTGTGAGAAAAATATCGTTGAAAACATACTTTCCCCGAATTGTGCGGAGAGTCTGAGCCTAAATCTGAAGCACTGGTAGTTTTTGGCAACTCTGCACCTCAGCTAACACTCGACGTTTGACTTTCTATTCAATTGAAGTGCTTTTCTTAATACAACTTGACTTTGATTTTTGTTAAAAATTGTATCATTTGTTTGACAATAGTTTGTGCTTTCATTGAAATTAACATTTTTTGTGTAATAATTATGTGAAATATGTTTTGAATGTGTTTTTCATTTATTCATTGAACAGAAGATTTGAAGTAAACATAAAATCAATTAAAGGTATGAATCAATGGTTTTATTTAATTATCATTTTTCACACAATTATTGTGTAAAAGGTTTTCATAAATTGTATTAAACTTTTAAATTAAAGACATTTTTGTCAACAAATTCATATAATTTAATGAAATTAAGGCTTTTTTGTTCACGTTTTTCTTGTACTGTATTAAAGTTAATTAAATTGTTTTTAAGCAAATGATATCAGTATTATTTGAGCAAGGACATCTAGTATAAGATTGTCACATTGGGAAGAGAAAAGGAAAAGGAGAGGGGATTAAAATATTGTTTCAATGAGTTATGCTTTCAAATGTGTTTTACTTTTGTTACGATAGGTATAGTTGTAATGTCTTGTCATTAATGAAAGTTTGTATTAATTAAATAAAACCCAAAGACATGAATACATGAAGACATGTAAGAAATTATTTTTATTTATCAATTGAATTGAATTAAACATAAAATATATGAAAACTTATTGAAAACATATTTTAAACCAATTCTTATATAAGTCTTAAATACAAACAAATATGTCTTAAAATTATAGTTTTTATTCAACTGTTGGCCAACTATTTGTGCAATGCTTTCAATGCTTTCAATACTTTCTTAAAGTTAAAGATTAGTTGAGTTTTGATTCAAACTTTTAAATCATTGATTGAAATATAAAATTCAAACAAAACTTATTGAAAACTTATTTTTATTTTCAAAACTTTTAGCAAATATTTGTCAAAACTATTGTAAATCTAATTAGCATTCAATTGATTTGAAATTATTAACAATCAATGCATTCATTAACTGCACAAACAATTTGCAAACTTTGAGGAAAGAGAGACCAATCTGTCTATAGCTTAGGTCTGTCCATAGCTTAGGTATCTTTAGTTGTCTTACCATTTCTTTAATAAAATATTCAACACATGATATAAAATGTGTGTTTTATTGTGTTTTCACTAAAGTTTTTCTTTAAATCAATTATTTATACATTTATTTGAAATTAATTCATAAAAAGAAATGTTTTGTTAAAATGAGTGAAAAATATTGAAAATGTATTGAAATTTTAATTCAAATTTGAATCCATTATTCATTGAAAACATTTATCAATTGATACAAACACTGAACACAAGCGGGTCTTATCTCTCGTCGATCTTATGTGTGATTTATCTTTTGTCAAATCTATCGTCAAATCACTTATACATTGGATGTCTGATCCCATTAGCACTGTTTGGCGCGCAGTTAGTTCTGGGATGACTCCCAAACCTATACGAAGGTCAGTTGGCATCTGACAGGATAGGGGGTGTAAACTATAAAACAGTATGTTTTTAAAGGGGGTCTTATTTTTTGTCCAATACTTCAAGCATTCAATCATCCATTGAGTGGACAATAATTCTTCTAAACTCAGGGGATATTTGTGTCTATTTTTGTACCAAAGGTCCAATTATTCCAACACATGTTTGAAACCCCTGTTTGGACTGATTTGAGGGCCAATTCAGCAAATATTTCAGTTTTGGTCCAAACCTTCAATGAATTGAATTTAATTTATAACAAATGACTTTCAGATTGTATTACAGTTTGTCTTCACTTTTCATTTGGACATAGATTTGCATTCATTTATACTTTAGTTCTTAATATTCTTCTTAAGCGACAAAGACTTGCATTTCATTTACAAAAGGAAACATTTATTCCATCTTTGAATCAGTTTTTATGAATATTCTTCACTTCACTCACATTTATGGCTAACTTTGTGCGAGATTTGAATCAATCAAAAGATAATTATCTGATCTCTTATTACATTATATTCGTCTAATGATTGTAAGACTGAAGACATGTTTTTTGGCACAAATCCTATCATAAGAATTGATACGAAAATAAACTCCAAATCCCAACACAAGAGTCGACTTAATCTCTAATTGATGTGAAACTCATTTGAATCCAAGACTTCATTATTTGATATATTTGTGGAAATGAGTGAACAGTTTATCACATAATAGCGATCGCGAGACACGTATTACTATAAATAAATAACATATTTTAAGTGCCGAACCAAAGCTACCAAACCTACCGAACTCCTAATATTGAACCGAAACCTCTGTTTTTTAATGCAAATTAAAACTGAAATATCTTTGAAATTGTGTTTCTTCTCAGAAATGTTTGCAAAAATGAATTATAAAATTCATAGTAAAATAGATTTCCGGCACTGACTGTGAATCCCAACCCAATCTGAACTGCATTTCTAATTCTGGAGCACAACTGAAGGAAAGCCTATTTTTATGAATTAAATTTGTTGTAAAACACGTGCAGAATATCTACGACTTGTGGTTCATATAAAAAACAACTTAATATATAAAGTGGGGGTAAAAGACCTAAAGACAGGAAATTTGAAGATTGGATGCAATGATTGTGTGCCGGAAATGGCATTCCCTGAGACACAGTTGACATTACATTAGGAGAAATGCGAGTCGTTTTCATTAAAGTAGACACAGAGCGCGTGCCATCAGTGACAACAGTGAAACACCAGTCCCTCAGTCCCTCATTGGCAACATTGTAGGCATTAATTGTTGAGCTCCGGAGCTCTGGACCGGACATAAGGCTTCCTTTTTTTACAAAAATACAAAACCGTTGAAGAAATGAAGATTTACTACAAGAAGGCTCTGATATAAAGATGATCTCTATTGATGTCTTTCCCCTTAAGTGTTTTAGAGGACGAGGACACAGCGCTTTCTGTAGCACTGGAGGGTTAGGTTGTATTTTGCGTATAAAAGTGAATACCAAAGCATATGGACTGCAGATGCGAACCAACCGACCTCTGGTCTGGTCTTTGCATTAATAGATAGTCCAGTGTTTCCAACAACTCATAGTTTTTAAGTGCGGTTTATTTGTTGGCTTACTGTCCGCTTACGTCCAAAACGACAGTCACATCGGACTGAAGGGCGCAAACATTGGATTGTTTTGTTTTGCAAAACATTTTACACTGACTTTAAAGTTAATAAGATTTTATGTCTTATGTTTAAAAATGGTTTTCATTTAAGTGCTTGTAATTCAATAAATATGTGAAACTGTGAAACAAATTCAAACAATTTTCTTGTGATTCATATTTCTTTAGAAATATTTTCTCACAATATATCCAATTCTACCCTTTCTTACAGTGATGTGTGAGTTTTCAGTGCAATTGATTGCTAATAAAGTTATGACAAAGTTATAACAAATTGTGTTTAATATAAAACCATATTTTTATTACACATAAAATAATCTCTTATTTCTATTCACTTTCCAGTAATGGATGTAAAGACCAATCATTAGATGAAAATATGGTATCAATGGCTCCAAAACTCAACTCATTCTTCGTTCAACACTTTATTTTAGTTCTGAATCTGGTTTTGATTTATGGCTTTCCAGTGAATAAAACTGAAAGTAAGTGTTATTTTTAGATTATATACAATGCATGTGCTCTTCAATCCTCATCAGAGTTGCTCTTCATTTAGACATTTATTAAATAATCTTTGAATCAGTTTTATTTAATCCTTTACTCCTATACTATAAGTGAGAAAAATATTTATAATATTAGATATGATCTGAAATGATGTGAAAACACAAAGCTTTTCAACAGTTTTAATGAGATTACAAATGATATGAACTGTTTGGCAGACTTTATGTCACTTTTAAGACAAAACATTTTTTAATTAAATGCAAATTCAGTTGAATTTCATTGCATTTGATATCAAATTCTCGAATATTTTCTGAGAATTTCTTTTTTGTTAAACAAATGATAGATTGAACTCAAGATTGCAGTTATTTTGTGTTAATTTTTCAATACTTGGTTTGAAATAAACAAATGTCTCTTTAATTTGTATTGAAATTAAGTCTAGTTTTTTATTTGTACTCAATTTCATACAAAATCACTTTCAGTCAATGCAAACCAAATGTTGAACTCTTTTGGCATTAATAATAATATATTGTTTACGTTAAAGAGATTTTTAATTTATTTGTATAACTCTTTGACAAACAGTCTTAAAATGATTTAATAAATCAATACATAATTGCAAAACTCGTTTACATCTGTTTTTGACCATTAATTCAATTGCACTGAAAGTGTTAAAACTTATGAAATGAATCAAATGTCTAAAAGTGATAATTCAATGAAAATTGATGCCCTGATAACTTTATTGACAAAATTTTCACAAGCATTAGATGAGATATATATTTCTGACAGACATTGACATCAATTATGTGAACAGTTTTTGTTAGACTAATAGTTATTATATAAACAGTTTTGAAGAAAAAATAGTTTATAAGAAAATGAGAGAAAGTTTTGAGAAGTTTTTGAGTTTTATATGAAACTGAAAGTGCGCTCAAAATGTAAGCAAAACTTTGTTTGAGTTCTCGAATTGCATTACTCTATGAATCGCTTCAATGCAAACATCAGTTATATCTGTAATGAAGACTAAAACCAAGTCTTGTTTCACTTCAAACACATAATATATACAAAGATTAAACTTTTAATCGTTTTAATTACTTCGGGCCTCAAGTGCTCCAAACGTATATAGCTTTTGGCCGATACGCCCGCACTGGCAGTTTGCCACTCTATGAAATAAGTAATTTGCAAATTCAACATAATGTGAGGGAAAGCCAGGTTTGGTTCATAAGTTATGATATGAGTTTTGATGGGATGTTCACTGAGTTATAAAAATAATAAATAAACTAAAGAAGTAAAGGAGTCTCACATGAGTTGGAGAATAAACTCCAGGTCTTACAGGAAAGTCAATTCTTCTAACCCTAACCCTAAAACTATTTGGTTATCGATTCCAAGCCATCCCTGCTTTCGATCCTAACTTTGTTTTGCTATCGTTTTTGACTAAAATCGTGTTTATATTGGCTTTGAGTCACAAGACATGAACCGATGAGCAAAACCAATGCAGAAGTTGTTCCCAGAATTGAAGATATATTGCAATAATAGACTTAATATTCAACTTCTTATGTCTTCTCTCCTTATGTTTGTATTAATAACTCATTTGCTTTAGATTTGCATTTCATTATTATTTTTTGTTATGTTTAGACAACTATTATTAGAAAATATGGTTTTCAAAGAATTTACTTCAGATCTATATAACAGATATAAATGAATAGTAATATTAACTCACAAGTAATATGAGTAATGTCAGTCTAAACCCAAATGAGATTAAAAGCATTTTTGATGTTTGAGTACATATTTTAGTAATATTTTGATCTCATTTACCATTCAATGCAGAAAAAGGATAATAAAAAGCTATCAATCGTTTGCTTTTCAAATATGGTTTCAATGCAATCGAGATCTCTATTGTATAAGACTTAGCGCTCGGACGACCTATAAGTGCCAGAAAATAGTCTGAAATATGAGATAATCTAATATTTTAACGCTCTTTACGTTCTCAGACAACGACTCACTTCTCACTGTTGACTGAAAAGACAATTAACTCAAAGACAATGTCTTAAAATAGTTTAAAGACATTTTGACACTTCTGTAAAGCAGTCCAAACACTAAAAGAGCCAATTGTTTGCGAAATGCAATTATCCTCTGCTTTAACACTAATTAAATAATTCATTGAATGCTATCATTGTTTTGATGGAAATATAAATCAAATCATAACTCATTTGATCACAAATTTGATGAATAATTTGTTTGTTTAAAATTTAAACCCTTAGAGCCACTGGAATGGGTGAAAACTCCGGTTACTTTTGCCGTTCCCGTCGGTCAGAGTGTTATCTTTCAATGTAAGTCCAGTGGAGAACCAAAACCAACGAAAATATGGCTTAAAAATGAAGAAGAAATCAATTCAAACACAAAATATAAGATCAAAGCAAACACTTTGACTGTGAATACCGCAGACCTGAGCGACAAAGGATTGTATTCTTGTCTTATAATCAACTCTTTTGAAGCAATTCGTGTCAACTATACGTTAGATGTGATTGAATTGCCGCCAAAAGACGAACCCTTAAAGAGACACAAATATGACGACAATGAGTACGAGAGCGACAGTCCGTCCAAAAGATTACCTAAAAATAGCAAAAAATGTATGAAATGTTATATTTATTTAAATACCCTTTGAAACCTACCTTGATCAATACAATCATTTAACAATTGTCTACCTTTCCAATAGCTGCACCGTATTTTACAAATTTGGACAAGATGACCCCGCAGTCATATGTCGTACCGGCGGGCAATTCACTCAAACTGGTGTGTCCTGCAGGCGGTTCAACCCCTCTGACCATCAATTGGTATAAAAACAATGAGATAATGAACTCAAAGCACAGACACCGAGAAAATGGAGAAAAAGTGAGTTTTGTTTATATTTTCTTAAGATTTTTAAAATACTTTTGAATTCAAAAAATCACTTAAAACTCAATCAAAAACTTTTTGTTGTTTTTTCAACATTTGATTGATTACTGTTTGCTGTCGTTTGAATGTCAAAGGGGTATAAACTTTGTGGCAATCAATGCATTAGCGATGACTGACAGTGCAGTTAATCAACAGTTGATTTGTTTTAAATACTTATTTTTCAATCTTTGTTTTTATGTAATATTTTATCAAAACTTTTTTTATAATCATTTCTTATGTTTTAAAATCATTACTCAATCTATTAATTGAAAGATTGTTTTCAGATAACAAGCATTGAATGTAAAGTAAACTCAATTCAGTCCTAAAATAAGTTTCAGTTATTTTAAAAATAGTTTTCACTTAACTTTCGGTCAATTATTGACTTTAAAAGTAAACATAAATTTTATTTATTTAACATTTTTAACGATTTCTTTGCATTTCTTGAGTTAATTATAATGAATGGCATTCACTGTAATGTCATATCAAATAAAACATTGGGTTTTAAAAATCAATTCTTCATATTTTGTTTCAATAGTATCTCATCAAGCGATGGATGTTGGAAATGGATAGCATGACACCAGAAGATGCTGATAATTATACCTGCATTGTGTCCAACAGTGAGGGTCAAATAAACCATACCTATACTGTAGAAGTGGAGGACCTTCTGGCGCACAGACCTATTTTTGAACCCAACAAATATCCGTTAAACCAAACATTAAAGATCGGAGAAAACGCTGTTTTTGATTGTCAATACATCTCAGACTTTGCAGTCGGCTTCTGGTGGTTGAGGTCTGAGACACAACCCAATAGGACAGTGATTAGTGAAGTGCCGTTTAAAGAACCAAAATATAAGGGCACCGATGACTCCACTCTTTATATCCATAACATAACGTTTGAAGATTCGGGCAATTATTCATGTCTTGTGAAGAATACTTTCGGCACTTCGTTCAGGAATTTCACTCTTAAAGTGATTTCGGGTAAGAATTAATCAATTATTGCTTATAAAACATATTTATTAATAAAATGTTTGAAATTCATTGAATTCCTGATAAAAACTCATTTAAAATGAAATTTACTTTTATTTGTGTTCAGACGATCCGATCGTTGAGTTCATTCCTCCCAAGGATTGGAATCATATTTATTGGATAATAAGTGCTTTCACTTTTGGTATCTTTGGTGTCATTTCATGTTTGTGTTGTATGAAGAGGCAGAAGACAGTGGTGATCCCGGCACAAAAGAGTTTTATCATTAAAAAGAAGATAATCTTTGAAGAACCAAATTCAAACAAATCTAATGATTCAATCGTACCATTGGTTAAAATTGATTACCAGGCCATGGAAGTGGACTCGGATTCAGATCAGTTGAATTCATGCACTGCTATGTATGAGTTACCACTGGACCCGGAATGGGAGGTCTTGAGAGAAAGGTATGTTTTGTTATAACTTATGATTGTTTTTAATTATATTTCAATTCAGAGAATAAACTAAACATTTGTTTTACTTTAGTTTAATATTAGGAAAAGCCTTAGGAGAGGGGGCTTTTGGACAAGTAGTTAAAGCGGAGGCCTTTGGTATGAACGGGGCATCAAATGACACCAAAACCATAGTTGCAGTGAAAATGCTTAAAGACAACCACAATGACGATGAGGTCATGGATTTGGTGTCAGAGATGGAAGTAATGAAAAAGATTGGAAAACACAAGAATATTATCAATCTTTTGGGCAGTTGTACACAAAATGGTATGAAATTTGATGTCTATTACTCTTTTGTTCACTTATTTTGTATAAAGAATTCAATTTTCTCCAAAAATTTCTCTTTTTTTGAGTTTATACTCAAAACTAATGTTTATTTATATAACAAATGCATTGATGTTTAGGACCGTTGTATGTGATCGTAGAGTTCGCACCGAATGGCAATTTGAGAGACTTTTTGCGTAAACACAGACAAGACTGCCATACCTTTTATGAACAGCCTATAGGACAGCCCCCGGATATGAAGGCACTGTCGTATTTAGATTTAATCAATTATGCCTTTCAAGTGAGTTATGATATAATTGTTTTCATTATTAATAGAAATTTTAGTTTAAATTGTTTTCAACAAAACTTTTATAAATATTTTTGTTTATAGATTGCGAGAGGAATGGAATACTTGGCCTCAAAGCGTTGTGTGCACAGGGATTTAGCCGCTCGTAATGTGTTGGTCACCGAGAATAATGTCCTCAAGATTGCCGACTTTGGATTGGCCCGGAATATTCAGGGCGAGTATTATAGGAAAACAACTGATGGACGACTTCCTGTAAAATGGATGGCAATCGAGTCATTGATAGGACAGGTCTATACCTCTCAGTCCGATGTCTGGAGTTATGGTATTCTTTTGTGGGAAATCATGACATTAGGCGGGACTCCATACCCGGGAATACCGGCGCAAGAATTATTCAAAAGGCTAGAGAACGGGCATCGGATGGAAGCGCCGACTAATTGTCCGAAAGAGATATATTTAATTATGAGGGACTGTTGGACTGAAATACCGTATGAAAGGCCAACCTTTACTGAATTGGTTCAGGAGTTGGATGAGTACCTGACCATAAATTCTGCACAGGTATGACATTATTATAAATTGTAATTTTGCTCAAAGTTTGAATTGATTTCAAAGGAATACTTGGATCTGAATATCCCTATCATTGAAACTCCGCCCTCGAGTTCAGACGACGAAGAATATGAAGACAACAGCGAAGACGTGAGAAGACATCAGCAAATCGTAGTTCAAAGAAATATTGCCAACAAATGCTATGATTTGACTGAACTTGAAATGAGGACAAAGTTTTTGAGAGAAAACTTGAGTAGACTTAGAGAAGACTTCGTCTGAGATATCAATACAATTGTAAAACAAATCTATTGTTTATTTTTGAATATATTTTTGTTTTTCATTCATTTGACAACAATTTGAAAGCATTTAAAAACAGCTAAAAACCAAATCATTTGTATTAAAAATGTGACCAAAGATTTCATAACTAATTGTTTATATTTGATAGGAGTTTACACAAAAATAAGTCACAATTGAGTTGTGTTTATAAATGTATTATAAAACTGATGATTAGTTTTAATGTTTTAATATGAATGCAAAGTGTGATCAACCGTACAATTCATTCATCTCTTCATTGCATTCAGTCGTACATTCATTGCACATATAATTCATGCCTTAATTGTTAAAAACATTAATTATTTATTAATAACTGTTGAAAGAAGTGATCATTTAATGACTTATTTTTAGTTGAATTATGTTTTTTGTATTTTATTGAAAATTAGTTAACAATTACTTACTTTTGGTTTCATTTCAAACATTTTTCCAAATTATTATTTCAATTAATATTTTTCACTCAATTCTTATTGAAATCACTTTTGCTTTAAAATTGTATTATTTTTTCCAAACATTTCAATCGTTTTTGTTTTTTTTTGTATTTATAATAAAATCAATAAATTTATTCAATTCTTACACCTTTTTTGTCTCCAATTTCTTCCATAACTCATGATTTACTGTATATTATAATCAATGAAATATAAGTACAGATATTGTGATGAACTTTACATTAATATTAATATCAGTTGTGATTCAAAGAAATGAAGGCAATTGGATACATAAGAATTTATAACCTTGGTATAATATTTCTGAAAATAAAACCAACAGAATTCACAATTCAATGGTTTCGTTAATTAGTAAAAGTAGCCAGGATAAGCATAATAAGTAGAAGGTCAAGGACAGCCATCATTGTTATCCATATGTTATATTCAAGCACTGTTACAGTATGAGTATATTCCAGATGTTATTTAGAATTCCATGAATATGATACACAGTAAACACCCCTGGATTACCCAGTATTCATGGTTTGACAAATCGATGTGATATTTGATTACTTTAATAACAAAGCAAAACATCTTAAGTGAGAATACATTTTCTCAAAATTTGTGATAATTTTGAGTTAAAGAACATTACTCAAGTTCTTCAGGAATGTATAATTATTGAGTTATCAAAAAAAGACCAAGATAGTTCAACTTAGA
>JAQGAT010001150.1:0-17277 GCA_034687845.1 Pantelozetes paolii
AATATTAAGACTAAAGGAGAGGTAAATGGAGTATAAATTTAGATTCAATTAGACCTTGTTGTCATTCAAATCAATATCAATATTTTTAACAATACAGTAATTAAGGGGTATTTCAATTATTTAATGGCATAGTCTTCGGGAAAATCAAAGATCCTGTAATTGTTTGTGAGCCGTCGCCAACTGTTTCGCCAACCCATCGATGTCTTCCTTGAGTTTTTTGACTTCATCTTCGACTCTCTTGCGGTCAGAAATCTCTTGGTTTAATCGTGTCATCAATTCCTCGACATCTGACTCCAAAATATTGATATTGTGTTTGTATATAATAACATGACTTTCCATTCTTGCAATGAAAGCCCGAAGTGCCGATAGAACGGCCGGTTCACTGGAGTTGACCTGTTCTTCGGACCCGGAGCTGGTGATGGTGGTAGTGGTGGTCGACTTCTTGTGTGAATTTGAGGACATTTTTCACTCAAATTTAAGAAACTTTTTAAACAAATATTAATACTTAAAAATGTGTTCAAAATATTTTAGATAAATGAGAGAAGAAATTGATTTGAATTTGTCTTTCATACTGAAATGTATGCGAAAGTGTAATACCAGTGCTAAAAGTGATATAACTTTCCAGAGATAAGTGTCAATAAAATTACAGAATATATGAGTTTAGGAATAATTTCTATGAAATAGTGATTTGTTTTTACATTTTATTCATAGTTTTCATTCACTTTATATTAATTTTTAATTAAATGAACAAAAAGTTTGAATTTTTATCTAAACTTTAATCCAAACTTGAAATCAATGTTAAATCCTTCCTAAACCTGATTAAAAGTAGTTTTCCAGAGATCCGGAGTCATTTCAGTTTAGTTTATGAATGCTTTTGAATCAAAAAGTTTTTGTCATTTATTCCAGAATTCAATTGAATCTCAATATTGAGAGCAATAGTGAGGCCTATAGTCAGCCGTCGTATGTGTTATGCAATCAGTGTTTCAATGCTTTTATGTTTTCATTAAATCATTGAATCGTTTGTTAAATAAATGATTAATAAATGGCAAACAATTTGGGATTAGATTTGGGATTCAGTTCTTCGCTTAGGATAACAGATATCAACGACTTTATCACTCCTTCACAGGTATTATACCATTGATTTAATTGATCCCAACGTCAAGACAATCACTGATCCAATCGGTGGTCAATAAATGCATTGATTGTTAACTCAGTTATAGTTTTGTATAAATAATAAAATGTCTGAAAGTATTGATGAAAACGAGAAACTCTTGAGACGAAGAGCAGCCGAAGAGTCACTCAAAGAGATGACCGAAGAGTTGTCTAAACTCTCCGAAAATGAGTCCACTTTTGAATTGCCGGAAGAGTTGGCGAAAGACCGCTGGACTGAAGACAATTGGAGGGAAGAGATGGAAAAACACCCGTTCTTTGCCTCCAATGCCAGCACTGGTTACCAGTCATCACCACTGGTGGAGGCGTTGAGACAATTAAAGTACGACAAAGAGTTCAACTCTGAGGAGGAATTGGTTAACAGCTATAGAGAGGACGGAAATGAGAACTTCCGGCAAAAGAAGTACTTTTGGGCCATTGAGTCCTACTCTGAGGCCATTAAAGTCAAATCCAAAGACAATAAACTCAATTCAATTGTTTATAACAACAGATCTTCAGCTCATTATTACCTCAAGAACTATAGGTCTTCACTGAATGATGCGCTAAAAGCCTATGAATTGGATTCAAATAATACAAAGGCTTTGATTCGTTGTGTTTGTAATTACTTTCAGTTAAATATGTTTTCAAATTGTATTACAATTTGTGACCAAAACAGCGATAAAGGCATTGAAGTGTTGGAAGTGTTGGCCGATTACAAGAAGAAGGCATTAATTGAACTCAAGATTAGGCAAAGAAATCAAAGGAAAGACAAATCAGACGAAAGTAAACGAAAACAATTTGAGGATAGGATTGAGACTGCGGTCAATGAAAGGGGCATTAAATACAGGGGCTCTTTGTTTGAGACCATACATCCGGCGGCCGCTGGAAAGCACGTGACCATTGCCTCTGACGGCAGTCTTGTTTGGCCCGTCATATTCCTATACCCAGAGTACGGACAGTCGGACTTCATTGAGTCGTTTGAAGAAAACCAAACATTTTTACAATATTTTGATTTAATGTTCAATTCGTGTGCCGTTTGGGACACAAAACACAAATACAAACCAAAAGACATTAAAATAGGTTTCAATTGCAGTGAAAACAATGTTTTAATTAATTTTGATTCAAATAAAAGACTAAAAGATGTTTTAAAAGACAGTAATTATGTCTTATTGTCAGCCATTCCTACGTTTGTCTTGACTTCGGGTGAGATTATGTCCAATCAATTGATTACTTAATTGTATTTTATGTCTCATTCCAGGCCTGCGTTAAACCCATTGAAGGAAACAAAGGGACAAAAAATGTTACAAAAGTTGAAATATCTTTAGGCGATTGTCTGGCCTGTAGTGGTTGTGTTACCAGTGCTGAGACTGTCCTCATATCACAGCAATCACACGAAGAACTCTTCAAAATAATTGATTTCAATAAAGTAAGGGTTGATTTGTTTTTAAGGGGTATTTGTATTAATTAACAGTTCATTGTTTAATAGACTAATCCGGATAAGAAGCGAACAGTTGTTATCTCCCTTTCCCTGCAATCGATTGCTTCAATTGCGGCCAAACATGGACTGGGAGTGGAAAGTGCGGCCAAAAAGATGGCGACGTTTTTCCATGACTTAGGCGTTGATTACATTTACGACATAACACTTGCGCGACATTTCTCTCTAATTGAGTGCCAAAAGGAGTTTTTGGATCGATTCGAGAGAAAGCAATTCCCTGTCCTCTCATCGGTTTGTCCCGGCTTTGTATGTTACAGTGAGAAGACCCAGGGAGAATTGGTTGTCCCCCTTCTCAGTCGTGTGAAATCTCCGCAACAAATAATGGGAATTCTTGTGAAAGAGATGTTCGGCTCTGATGTCTATCACTTGACTCTTATGCCCTGTTATGACAAAAAACTTGAGGCCATCCGAAAGGGAACGGAATTTTGTGATATAAGCGACGATTACCTCAAAGAAGTCGATTGTGTTTTGACTCCAATAGAGATCGAAGTTATGCTAAACAAAGAAAAAGTGATTCTTTCGGCACTCAATGAAAGACAATTGGATTCAATACCCGGTGATCCCAATAGTGGACACTTGACATCACACTTGGGTTCGGGTTCGGGAGGTTATGCCGAAAATGTGTTCAGATTTATGGCCGCAAAGTGTTTTGAAAAGCACTACAAAAGTGAAGAGAAATTGAATTACAAAGTAATGAGAAATAAAGACTTCATTGAATTGACTCTCTTTGAAGACGAGTCCCAAAACAAAGTGCTTTCGTTTGCAGTCATTAATGGCTTTCGAAATATTCAGACAATTGTTCAGCGAATCCGACGAAAGACATGTCATTACCAGTACATCGAAGTCATGGCCTGTCCTTCCGGTTGTCTCAACGGTGGCGCTCAACTCAGACCCGAGTCAAGTGAAGACCCGATTCTGGATAGAGTGGAGTCATTGTATAAATCCATTGCCATTACACCCCTTCCCGTCGACTCTGAGGACAAACAGATCATTGATTTATACGACAAATACTTTCCAAATGAAAACAATTCAAAACTTTATACGCTTTTCAAAGCTCTGCCCAAAACTGTTAATCTCATTAATGTTAGCTGGAATTGGTAGGGGAATGGGGTATCAGTTGCAGAGGAATGGTAGTACAGTATTATAGACCTAACAATCCCTTAAGATGTTTCAACTTTTGTTAACAATTGTTATAATTATTAAAAATTGAAATAAAGATTTAAATATTCATAAAAAGCGCTTAAATTTAAAGCACTGTTTGTTTGCAAACAATTAAAGCACAAAATCAGTGAAATATTTGCCACAAAAACAAACAATGAATTTAAAACCCCTTTAATACCAAATCCTACAACACTTTAGATGCGTCTTAATTATTAGCACTTGAAGTAGAGTTAGCTATCGATGCCGTCATTATTCAAAGCGATAAACCATTGAATCGTTAATTAAATGCAAAAACAAATTGTTTTTAACATTAATTAAAATATTTTCAATACTTTATGATTGAATGCAAACTTGAAATCAATATTTAATATTTGTATTGAAAGGTGTATTCAATGAATGAATTGGTTTTGCATTACCTGTCAATCAATTATACACTTAATCAACAGTTTTATCGACACTTCCTGTGCTCTCAAATGATATCCAATTGAATGCAAAATAATTACAGAAATGAAAACTATTTTATTATAATTAAGGGGTATTTCAAACAACAATACAGTAATACAAACATTAGACTAACCCTGGATATCTGGGAATATTGATTAGATGATTAAAAAATGTACAAAAAATGGCAATAAATATATGAAATGTCATTTTATTGGAAACCATTTCCGCCACTGACTATAGAATTGCCACTAAATATAGGAAACGATTTGAAACATTGAATACATATTTGGAGTGAAAACCTATAGTGAAGTGAATATAAGTTTGAAATCGAATCACTCGTTCTCTACATTGAAATCGATGTAAACTAATGTCAACTCAACTATAGGTTTGAATGAATGGACTGACAGTGGAATCGATTATAATATTCATTAAGTGTTTGTCTTTCATTGAAATCAGTCATACATTCAGTCATTCATTGCTTTTCTCTTCAATTCAATCCAAACTTCAATTCAAATCTCAATTGAAAACCAAATCTTAAAGTAATATTGAAATCAAATTCAATAACTCTTAAGACATGAAGACATCACTCAATCACTAATCGCTTTTCAATTGATTTCTTGCAGACAATGGACAAAACCGCAGCGCAAGTGAAGCCGAAGACAATGGAGACGTATTTGGCCGACTTGGCCGACATGAAGGCCAAGTTAGAGAAGTTACCGGAGAAGAGCGAGTTGGACGAAGAATTGGCCACTTTTATAGCCATCAACATTAAGTGGTTGTCGGACGTCGGACGACAGCGGGACGAGTCCACCAAAGACAGGAATCGGCTTCAGATTGAGTTATCAGAGGCGCACAAGAAAATCAATATTTTGGAGTCACGGCTCAATCAATCCATTTCTGACCGCAAGAGAGCCGAAGATGAGGTCAAAGAAGTGAAGGAAGACATCGATGGTATGGAGAAGCAGTTGGCGACCACTCGTAAACAACTACAGGAGAATGTGGTCGACATTGAGAGCACCGATGAATACTAAGGAAAATGTTTTAATCCTTATATGATATAAATGTTTATTAAATTCATTTCAAATAAATTGTTTTATAATGAAATTTAATACTACAGTAATTAAGGGGTATTTTTAACAATAGTACAGTAATTAAGGGGTATTTCTAACAATAGTACAGTAATTAAGGGGTATTTCAATCATTTGATGGCATAGTCTTCAGGAAAATCAAAGGTTTTGGGAATATTTTTGAGGTCTTCTTCAGAGAACTGATCCAATGGTTTGGGAACAGCTCTTAATTGTCTCATTTGATCCGAAATATTACGAGCGATGTGTGGATGGACTGAGTCTTCGGGAAAGATATGTAATCTTGAGATCAGTTCCTGTCGTTTGAGTTTCACATTTCCGACGGCTTTATAAATGGCTTTATATAAGACAAGTGTCGGGTCTTTGCGGTGCAACTCATGAGCTGAGGCCCAGTGCTTACCCCCGGCATAGTGTGTGTGATGGAAGTACATCCTATACCTCCACTCCTGGTCAGGCAGTGCCACATGTTTTGCATTGATGACCACCACGTGATCGCCGCAGTCCTGGTCGGGATCGTAGACGGGTTTATGTCTTCCGTGCAGATGTCTGGCCACCAATTCCGCCGAATCAAACACGTCCTGCCATTTGGCGTCGTATAGAAACCATTGTCTCGAGAATACCAACCATTGGTTTACCCGACGGTAAGCAGAGATACCATTCATTTGCGGCTAAACTGACGACTCGTTCACACGTTTTGGTTATAAAAGTTGTTTACAAACTCTGAAAACAATGAAAACATTAAACAAAACATTAATTATGTTTTCATTTAAAACACTTTTATTGAAACAAAAAATCATTTCTTTTGAATAAAAATCAATTTTTTCTTCAATTTTTGTGAAAAATATTTGTTTTAAATATAAAATACTTTTTAATTGTTTTAAAATTAATTCAAAATTTAATTAAAACTAATTTTTTAGCAAAAGATATATTTTGTCGTCGTTTATGTGAATCATGTTTTAAGTCATCTCTTATTTACAAGTGATGTAAGCCAGGGATGACTCCATTTAAATACGACGTAGACTTTTCACATTTATATTGGAAGTGAATTGTACCATGATCACTTATTTGTCTGAATATAAAACATTAAATTAAATCAAATTTCACACAAAGTAATCAATTTTTACCTTTTATTGAGATCATAAACACAATCATTGAGTTAATAAGTGTGTCACAGAAGTATGTCATATGATTTGTAGTTGACGTACCTTTTGTATGACTCCCTAACTGTGTATTGAAATAAAAGATGATTTCAAAAAAGTGATAATAATTTTCAGTGAATTGAATGTCATTTCAATGAAAACTGATTTCAGATTTAGTTAACAAAACCGTAAACACAATGTCGACGACACCCGCGAAGCCGAAGAGCCGTCGGCTAACAGTGCGAGACCTGCGGACCAACCGACCCGACGGCGCACAAGAGGAATATCGGATCAATTTGACTGCAAGTGAAGACCATTTGGATCTTTACCAGTATTTCATCCAAAGGTTTGGTAGCCATGACTTCGTTATCTCTCTTCCCAACCGATCCGTCGTTAATGAAGACAATTATAAAACCATTATTTCCGGCCAAACGTTGATTATCACCGACACTGTCGACCAAAAGTAAGTGTCTTTTAATCTGTTGTCTAAACTGACCGCTAATATGATTACCGATTGCCTTAAGACTGGATCAGGTGGTGAAGCATTCGGTGAATATAGCGCCACATCCGGACACCATCACTAAGTCGGGAATGTATGAGTACTACGACTCCCGAGGAATAGATTCTGTGGTCATATCTATTGCCGAATTGATTGACAATTCATTGGCGGCCACGAAGAACAACAAAGGCGTGCGGTTTATTGAGATCAGGTATTACGACAATGGCTTTGATTCCATGGTTGCGATCATAGATAACGGCAAAGGAATGGGTTTCGATGACCTCAACAATTGGGCAAAATTCAAGTGCTCTAAGTTTGTGAGGACTACCGGCGATGACTGTGCCGTCAATGGATTTGATGGCTTCAGTTCAGATAACCTCCCACTCGGCAGACGTAAAGCTCTCGATACCTCAAATTATAGGATCAGATATATGGACAGTGATATCAATTACTTCGGCGCCGGCGGAAAACAGGCCATATTTAACATCGGAGAGACCACAACAATGATCACAAAGAGAGCCAACTGTACTGACATTTTTGAACTGAATCTCTCAAAGAATAGGTTCGACCATAAGTCCCGATCCAATCCCGACGACGTCTATAAGGAAGACCTCTTTCAGAGAACTAAAGGCACTAAAAGAGTAGGGAATGGAAGGAAGGTTTCCGATGAGATCGAGAACGCCATCATTGAAGACATTGAGACAAATCACGAGAGTTTCACCATTTGTTGCATTAAAGATGTCTTTCCTCGACATCACTCGCAGTTTAAAATGAATACCGAAAACGCAAAATATTGGACCAAAGGGTTGGCCAGAATTTATCACTATTACATTCACGGCCCGAAAGGCAATACCGGTGTTGTGGACAAAGATTTGATCGAAGAGTTAAAGAATATAAATATTTATATTAAGATTTTTGCCGTTAATAGACATCAGAATGAAATCCAAACCCATTTGAAACACGAAACGAAATTAAATGACATCAACGATGACTTCGAGACCCAATTGGTTCGGTCGGCAAAAGACGTGTTTGAGTTTGAAGTGGATCACATGGATAAGGGCTCTACCATTGAAGGGATGGTACGATACCATCCATACCTTTACGAGAAAGAGACGCTTCCAGTGCTCTCATTAGATGAAGATTTGGGCGAAACTGCTTCACAAATGTCGGCCAAAACTGACGGCAACTTCGATGAAGTGGAATGTTACCCAAAGAGACACCGGTATAGAGAGATCTTCGAGTGCTTCTGGCACGGGAGGCTCATCCCTCAGGACTGCATTGACTTTGATTGGAATAAATATAACCCAAAGAACAGTAATATTCCTAAAGATCTGGAGGAATGCTTTAGTCGACTGTCCGGCGCTCTCTTCACAAACTCTGAATACCAAGTGTCACAAAACAAACAGAGTTTTATGGATTTGTCAAAACTGATGGCACAGAAGGATAGGTTGACTTTCTTCCGGATAACGGGACACAAGAATAGAAAGCGCTGTAACTTTGATACAGAGTTCTTGAATTGGCTGAAGAGTTGTCATCAAAAGTATGACAAACAGGTGTCGTATAAAGCCTATCAACGTATGTATTGATTGATTGATTGATTGGTTCCGAAACATTTCATTTGATATTTTGACCCCTTTTTAGATGACATTCTTAGAAGTGATTATCCGTTGCTTAAGAAGTCTTATTGTTTGACAAACTCTTTCTCCGTTTTCAATGAGATTGAGTGGAGAAACCAGACGTTCAAAAAGGGGTACAAAATTCTAACCCAGGGCACAAAGCCGGCCAAACTGATCGGCTGTATTGAAAAGTTTTTGGTTCCCATGAAGTGCTCCGGAGATTACATCGGTTCCCCCGGTTTTATAGAGATTTCGTTAATCCCTTCAGAAATCTACGGCAAAGAGACTGAAGCGGCAAAAGTAATCACTTTCTCTCAGCTCAATATCGACGCCACCGCTGAGACAATCGAAGAAGAGTTGACCAAATCATTGGACAAATTACCCGTAAGTCTTGGGATTAGATGTTGTGATCATAGGTTTGGTTGACTTAAGTAATTAATTTTCAATACATTCCCCCAAAGGCTGAGATTGAACTCAGTTTTCCCGAGAAATATGGGATCGAAAACGGCGATGAATTAATGGCCGGGCGTCCAATCGGTGCCATTCAAGCGAGGCTTAAGAATCTGAACGAAGAATACCTGAAAAGCGATAGAATTCCGTACAAAACGACTTTCAAAAAGCTGTCCATTCAGTTGGAGATCCTTAGAGTCGATGGTATTTCACTCGCAATCACTTCCATATCTTAATCAATGCATATCTTACAGGAGAGGACACTGTTATGGAAGTGGAATACCCTATCGCTAGTTATGACAAGAATTGGGACTTTTGGTTCCTCAAACACGGTTAGGGGTTTAGGGGTTAAGGCGTCGAGTGTTCACTCATTTTAAAATCATTTTTCTCACTCTTAGAGGGCATAACAAAACCCGGAAAATACCGAATCGTTTGCGTTTGTCTGAGCACTTCCGCCAACTCTACTCAAGCGACCGGAGACTTCGCAAACGGCGAACGCTTGCCAAAGGCGGATGATATTGAGTTCACTGTTGTTGCCGGTCCGCCCAAGACATTCAAAATAATGACCGAAATTGTGAACACTTCTATCGGTAAGGCATTCGATGTGTCGCTGGAATTGTCCGACGAATTCGGGAATATTGTGGTTCCGAACCCTACGATCCATAAACCCGTGCTTTCCATTGAGTAAAACACTGTTTACTAAAATCTAAACTCAATTGTAAACCAATTTTTGTATTTTAAGGGGATTTCATGCAAAATATTCAACAATACAGCGAAAGGGGGAGAAATTGATTGTCAAAGATGTCGTCATTTCCGGAAGAATAGGAGAAAATGTAAGAAAAGATTTGATTATTATTTCAATTGATTTAAAATTTTGTTATCATTTGAAGCGAAACCCAGTTTTGGAGATATCTTTGCAGTTATTGGGAGTCACTAAAGAAGTGATCATTCATTTACACACCCCTTCCTCGACCTACAGACCACCTAAAAGGACATACAATACAACCACAAATAAAACACCCACTCCTTCACGAACAGCATCCACTTCTAGTGAAAGGTCAACCCCCAGGACACCAATTAGAAGGGACGGTCCTATAGCCCACAGCACACCAAACAATACAAGTGGAAGAGATTACATCCGCGACCCGCCGTCCACTTCAGATGAAAGACCTCAAAGGAGTTACACCCGAACACCAAAAGCAACCGAAACTGTAAGAATCGGAGAAAGGATTGAAACCAATGAGGACACCAATGATAAACAAATTGATCCCAATGTTAACCACTACCACTTTGAGCCCAATATTGAGGCCAACGCCGAACTAATAAGCGATGATTCGATGGATTCCTGCGACGAGATTATCGATAGACTCGATGAGCCCATCGATAGCGACGATGAGTCCATTGATGAGCCCATTGTTGTTCCGCCCGATTTCGACGTAACCCCTGAAGTGAAAGAGTGTTTGGATTTAATGAAAGCAATTCAAAACGATTTCAGACAAAAGCTTAGGGAAAGTAATTTACCCCTGGATTGCAGTCAACGCTTTGAAGTACTGGAAAACGAGAAAATGAGAAAAATTGAAATTTTGAAGAAAAGGATTGAAGAAAAAAACAATATTTTCAAACAACTGTTGAATGAGTACTCAATGAGTCAAAACAGTAGCCAAAGTGAAGCACCCATTGGTTCGGAGAGTTCGCCGAAAAGGCGTCGAAACGATAGCCAAACAAACGGACATTGATTTTGGTTCAAAGGTTTGACAACTTTTTAACCAAATTTTAAGACATTTTTATGAATTGAAACAAAATATAAGTATTTTTTGTATTCATTGGCGAAATAATTAACGAAATGTTGAAAACGAATTCAAAGAATACATATTTGTTGACAAAAAGCACAAAACATTACAAAACAAATCAATTATTACTGAAATTAACAAAACATTTATTTCGGAAAACATTTATTCATTGAATTCATTATAAAATGTGAAAACATTTTTCACTTTTGTATTAAAGAAAATATACTTTTATTTATAAAAACATTAAAAAAATTTGAGATTTTTTGCACAGATTTTGAGTTTTTTTTGTTTCGTTTGAATAAAATGTAAAAATAGTTTCAATTATTTGTTTTGTAATTCACTTTAAGTTTGGTTTTGTTATACTCTTAAGGAATGTTAACATTCATTACAATTGTAATAATTAATACCAAATAAGTACTGAACGGACGGATAGTTTGTTAACATCTAAACTAAATGGCAATCAATTTCAAGCGAAGCTCTACTTATTTAAAATATCCCCCCTTTGGCTGCCTCTCAAAGGGTGTGTTGTGTATTGAGAGAGCGATTGAACGACAATTATATTTAAATAATTTATACTTAAATAACGTTTGAATATAACTATAAATATAACAACAATTGAATTATAAAAAAAAGGTTAGACTTTTGAGGAGAAAAAGGGGTATAAAGGGGTAAAATATATATAAAATATTTGGTATAAAATGTGGAGAAAAAGAGAAAATACTTTAAAAGATTGAAAATTAATGTCAAAATGATTGACTGTTTGGTAGAAATAGATCTAAAAATACTTTCGTTTCAAAACATAGACTAATAGTTGTCATCAAAATGTAAGCAAAATATGTATAAAATGTTATCAAAAATATTAAATTAAATAATAATTAACTAAAAAATAATTTACAATTAAATTAACAATGATTTTCAGATCCATTAAATCCCTGATTCGGCGATACCCTCGTCATCTGAAAAGACAATTCAAACGTTTGATTAATTTTTTCGCCAAAAAGTCGATTAAATGTTTAAATATTTAATGAATTTTATGAATAATTGATTGCTTTTTAGGGAAACAATGTTTAAAAGGGGTATAAAAAGCAATAATTATTCATTAGATTCATTGTTTGACACAAAAAACTAATGTATTATTGAAAATGAATTTACATTAAGTCCAACCCTTTTCCGCTCTTCCTCTCCAATAATTGGAGTCCTTTTCTTTGGCTTTCAGTTTTAATATTCAATAAATAAATGAAAAACTAATTTCTGTTTTATATTTCACTAATTGTTTGACTCTTTTCGCTTCAAATGAATAAAAATTTTAAAAATAAATAAATTTTAGATTTTATGACGAAATGAATGAATGAATGATTGGTTTCATTGAAAGAACCCATAATTCCTGTGATTTGAGAGTTCTTTAAGGGTTTTGTTTAGAAACTGTCTTTTAATGGACTTTTTGAGCGGTTTCTGCAAATGTAATCATATTTTCCATAATATTTACATTTAATTACAATTAAGACACAAAAAGCAGACAAACCTTCGAAGCCCTGGTTGTCATGCATTTCAAGTCGCGGCGAATCCATCAGATCTTCTTTGCCCTCAAGTACACAGAGAAGGCATTCATGGATACAAATGTATTGTTGCTATCGATTGGACAGACATTTCATTAGTATAACATTGCAATTGATTGAATGGACAGTTAGACTCACTTCGTTCTGAACCATCCAAACCCTCTCTTTCCTCATTTCGTAGACAATGCCGAAGATGTCCACCGAATCGTATTTATTAATTCGCTGTAGAATTCTGTCTAAAGCTATGAAAGTGCCAGACCTGCCGACGCCGGCCGAGCAGTGGACTATTATGGGCTTATTGTTGTCAGGAGAACACCGTTCCCTAAAAGCCCGAACGAATTTAACTAAAGTTTTTGGCGGCTCTGGAACTCCAAAGTCAGGCCAAGTAGTGAAGTGAAAGTGTCGAACAATCCTCGACTGATCCCCCTTTGGGTGCAATAAATTGGTAAATAAGGTGTAAAAGCATTAATCGTTTGAATCCATACCCTCATGACCTTCAGCTCACATATAGTCCAATCGGGATATTGAGACTCATTAAGGATAGTGACCTGAATGTCGCCGTAAAACACGGGTTGTGTATCGTATGGCCAGTAATGGTCACACTTTTCGCGACCCTTTTCTATACATCTCGTGAGCATTACTATTGCTCTGGAGTTCTGTTCCCAACACATACGCCAGAAGTCATCTCTAGTGCTGTGAAGCGGACCCTGAGTTACGATGAATTCGCGCGGACTGTTATATCCGGGTATATAATTGGCATTAATAAAGTCAGAGCCGTCCTCATCATCGGTCGGCAATAGTTTGACCCTCGAGTGGTCGTACGGAAGAATATTTGTGAACCGATTCTTCGGACGATTGACGGGAAGACTGTTTCAAAACAATAGAAGTGATTAATGGTTTGTGGAATGGATTGGGAATAAGTGAAGACATACTCAGCGGCGTTACACGGCTTCTCACGACCCACCTGTCCATTGAATAAAATAATTGAATTAGTTTTCAGTGAAAACTATAAGAAAGTGAAAACTGATTACATGTTTAAGTAATTCAAACTCTTCGCTGAACCGGAAGTCACTGTCGGCGGACATAATCCTGAAGTGTTCGCCGAAGTCCTTCATTCTTATCGGTCGAGTAGTTATGAGTTCGCTTTCAGCTATCGAGAGGTTATCTTCTTTTCCGTTGTGATGAATATTAGAGGCCTTTTTGGTGGCACTGAACGGTCCGAGTCTTCGGTGTTTCAGATATATTACAATTATGGCCAACAATACCAACAGAATTAACGGCAAAAATATGCCTAAATATAGGGCTGTGTTGTCGGCATCGGTAGATATTGTATATGAATAGACAGTGTCCGTAAATTTCTCGGTCGTTGTATACGCTCTGATCTTTATTTTATAAGTAGAGCCCGGCTTTAACGGTCCGTTACAGTACTTATACGCTCGCTTTGAACTGCACTCCTCGGCACCGATAGTGAAGTCCTCGACTATCGTTTGATTGAAAGGATAGAAGGGTTCGGATGACTGATAGGGCGGCCAAACAGAGTACTCCTGTACATCACTCCAAGAGGGAAGGTCTAAGAGATTCGAGGAAATGGTGTCGTCTTCGGCCACAATCACAGCAAACGCAGTGACGGAGCCATACATATTGGAAAAGTAGTTTTTACGGAACCGAACCCTTATTGTAGTGGACGTGTGGCCGACCTCTGTTGGGAAGACATTGTCCGCGGGTGAGGGCGCCGGCCATATAGGCATCGTTTCCTTCCATATAGCCTTAACTCCCGGCCCGACTTTGGTGTGCGCTTGAATATGAAAGACATAGGTTTTGCCCGGAATTAAATTATAAATAGTGCCCTGGTTGTCCACCGACTCAAACAGCTGGTGCTTTGTTATGGGATTACCTTTCATATGAAGGGGTATTTAATAAATACATTACTTTAGACAAAATCACTGTTCCTTACCCTCGATATAATAACTGATCTTAAATCCCGTCAAAACGCCATTCATTTCGGACATCGGGAGTGACCACTGAAGTGTCAACTCTTTGGAAACAAACGACTGTTTTATAACAAAATTTAACGAAATTGAGGTCAAAATACCGTTCGGTTTGACGTCTATGGGCTGAAAATAAGCCACTTTTCCGGGCACTGACTCCAGTGTTAAAAATGTTTGTGAGACGGGAGAACTCCTGAGCATTGTTGACGTCCCGAAACCGGAAAGAGTGGTCACAACAAACGTGTAGTTATTGTGAGGTTTAAGACCAATGAAATCGATTTTCTCGGAGAATGTGTTGTTGACTATCAGTGTCTTCTCGTGTGGATCCAAATATTGGACTAATTTTTGGTTAAATCAATGTTTTTGTCAATAATTAGATACCACAGCAAACACTGAGTCATCCCTACCCTCATAGCCATCTTTGTCTCCATACGGCACTTCCCAGGAAAGGGTTATCTGTGAATCCGTTACAGAAAGTGCTGAAATCGATCGAATCGGTTCGGGATATAGTCTGGCCTGACGTTGGATAGGCATAGATGATGTGCCGCCACTCACTGTCCAGATGGAGAGGTTGTATAACCGGCCCGGGACTAAATTGTCGAACACTGGGAGATAATAAAATACATTAATAAGTGATCAATAGTGCACTGCATTGGCTGTCTGTCCACACCTGTGAGTCTATTGGTCTCATTAAACATCTTCTCCTGAATGGGAATATTAGTTCCACTCAATTGGAACCGATATCTATCAAAGACAACATTCCTTGTGGGGGTTGGCGTGTATTTGATGCGCAAAACTTTGGTCTCGTGTTCATCGATGACAACATTAATGACGGAATCAATGACTGGCACTGAATATCAATTCAATTAATTTCAATCAAACCCTTAATTAACAGTCAAATCACTCACTGGTTCTGATCTGAAGACCAATGCCTTCACTCCTGAGGTTATGGCTGACGACATAGAATCGGAAGGAATACTGTTCCCCGGGTTTCAATGAATCGATGAGAACAGTCATAAAATCCGTGTCATTATTGGCTGCGATTTGTTTTGACTCTTGTTTTGTGGCCTCTCTTACGGTATTGAAGACAATGTTGTAGTAATCTATCCGTCCGTTGGGAACAACCCATTGGAACGATATATTGTGCGAATCGATGGTATGTTTTACATCGAAAATAGGGTTCGGGTATAGTGTTTGTTCCACTTCTCTCACGTCAGGACTTTCAACTTTATTGCTAACCGTAACCACTCTCACGATATACCTCTCCCCTGCCATCAGATCCTTGAGTTCAGCAGAAGTGGTATTAATTGGACTTAAGTCTCGCCAAGAATTCTGTCCGACGGGTCGGTAACGAACGATATAGTGATCTACGAGTGACTCTTTGGGTGAAACCCACGTCAGACTGATTGAAGAGTTGGTGTGTTTTGAGATTTGAAACGATTCGGGAGATTGTGGGAGCACTGTATGGAAGTACGAGTGTGGGTCTGACATCAGTCCATAGCTTACAGCCTCAACAGATATCTCATAACTAGCGCCGGGATATAAGTCCTCCAATAAAAGCCAATTATTCTTAATAACCGATTCTTTCTTCTCTTTGGTGTCACTTCTTGTCCATTCAATTCTATACGAATCCTGTTTTGAGGTGACGTCCCATTTCCAGGACACGTTCAAAGTGCGGCCCGATATTGGCTCAACCACTCCTATCACAGGACTGGCCGGTCGTGTCGGTTGATAGACAACTGTGTTCTCACTGTAAACGTTGCGAGAAATAGCGACCACAGCTATAGAATAGTTACGTCCGGCCAATAGGTTAGACAAGTGGAGAGACGTGTCCTTAACTACTTGTACCGAACCGTCGGAATTGTAAGCTTCGAGTTCATGGTATGTAACCATATATGAGTCCTGAGTGCTCTCATTATTGGCCGTCCATTCAAGGAATATATCGGAAGACTTTCCCGGTTTGGACTTCAGATCTATAACAGGCAGAGGACGGGTAGTGATGTTACCCGAGACCGGCCAAGAGGCCACGTTTCCCGACACTGACTTTACCACCACTTCATAAGTCATTCCCGGAAACAGGTCTTCAGTGAAGTGTGCATTTCGTGTCTCATCTTTGGACACAATCTTCGGCAAAGAGTTTCTGACGCCTAACGACACCTGATATCTGTCGAACTCAGACAACGACTTCGGAGGACTCCATCCGACGTCAAAAGAATACGAAGAAATGGTGTTCCTATCGAACGTCACGTTCGTCGGCGGCAACGGCACAGTCCGGTACTGGGCTTCCGTTGGATCACTGATTTGAGACTGACTAACGGTTTGGACACTTATATTATAAGCTCTGCCGGGAATCAGTCCATAGAAGGCCGCCTGTGCGGGACCGGGAGGTTCGGTCTCCTTCTCCACAAACAAAACAGATTGTGTCGCGTCTTCTGGAATAATACTGACCCTGTACTGGTCAAAAATGCCAGCCGGGTATGGGGGCTGCCATAGCACTAAAAGAGTAGTCTCATTCCTGAACCACACTATAAACCGGCCCGGAGTGTTGGGTTTGGTCGTGAAATTGGCCGAAAGGAACACATTTGAAGACTTTGATAATAAAACAGAGTGTAATTGTGCCTCATATGAGGCACCGGGAGTCAGATCTCTAATAGCAATGGGATGCGGATCATTGGATCCGATCTCAAGATTACGAGTTCCGGTGGTGTCTTGTTCTGAGAGGGGAACGATAGCTAACTTATAACCACTGACACCGCCTTTGAGGGGAGGTTTCCATTCAAGTTCTGCCGTTTTGCCCGAAAGGACTTCGATTGAGAGTTCGCGCGGAGGATCGGGTGCTGTCAACACATAATTGGGTTTAATATCATTGAAATTAAACACATTTTCAATCAATAATTGAATTCAA
>JAQGAT010001151.1:0-17259 GCA_034687845.1 Pantelozetes paolii
CAAGTTATACATCCGACTGTTGGGCTCCCTCACCAATATGGGTGTCTCCGTACAGAATGTCTAGGGGAATTTATTTAAATGAAATTTAATTTATCAAATTTTGTTTCACCATGATCATTTCATACACTTAATCCTGAAATACCAATTTGTACACAAATCCTTTGAATGCTTAAATACAAATCACTGTTGACATTGGTGACACTCTTTTGATTTAAGGGTTGTCTCCAAAATACAAAACCAATTATCACTGCCATTGTCTTAATGGTGATAGGTCATATTAATGTATTAAGAAAATAATTGTTATATTTACTTACAATTGATTGAATAATTTTAACATTGGTCAGTTTTTTATTTCGTAGAATAGATAGGAAGGATCGTTTGAATAATGCCAGTGCTTGGATATAAAAGTTTGAATTGTATGTTGGAAATAAATTATTAAACATTTTCTTCTTGATATTTTCAGTGGAATCAATGTCTGCCTCATTTTGTTTATCTAAACTCAGGTTAGAATCATTTGATTTGTAAAATTCATCACAAATTTTCTGTTGAATAAATATTTTAGTTGTATTTTCAGTATTAGTTTAAAATTACATTGATCATTTCTTTTGATTCATTCTCAGTTCCAGCGGTAATTGCTTTTATAATTATAAATATTGAATTAGTAAAATACTAGTCCGATAAACTCAATTAAATATTTTACCTAGTTGATCAATATAGAAATCTGATGGATTATAATCCTGTGGAGAAACCTATTAAATAATAAACTTGTAATTTTATCAAATAATTAATTTATCTAGGTGATAATTTACTTTTCCTAATCTAGCAAAAAAGTCATGTGCGTCAGCTGTAGATAAAGCAGTCATTAACCTTGTGTTTCAATTAAATCCTGTTAATTACCTCTCTTTCCCATATAAGCTACCCTTCCATCTGCCATAAGAAGAAGGTACTCAAAGAGTTCAAACACTTGAGAGGAGGGCTGATGTATAGTACAGATAATAGTCTTGCCCTCCAATGCCATCGCTTTCATTAAGGAGACGATGTTTTTAGCCATATATGAGTCCAAACCACTCGTCGGCTCATCACTTATAATAAATATCAACAATGAATTGAAATAAACTCATAGTTAAAGCTCACCAGAAAAATATCGATGGATTTGTCAGAGCCTTTGAGGAAAGGTATATATTTTAGCATTTTTTCAATCAATGTCATTCAAACAAACCTCTGAGGCGAAGCACAATCGCTTAGCCTCTCCGCCAGAAATACCCTTAAATGTAGTACTGCTTCCGATTTTAGTGTCAATACATTTCGTTAAACTGAACTGAATTTTGTAAAAATCATATTCAAAACAATATTTAATAAGCCTTTGATTTTGTTACAAATTATAACCCTTTCCTCACCTTTTCCAACAAATTGTTTATAATAGTTAATCTATCTTTTTCAGTCAAGTTTGGACCCAATTTCAGCAAAACCTTTTCATTTCAAATTGCAAATAAAGAAATTATTATAATGTGCTTGATACTTATTTCAAATCAGTGCATTAATCAATTTTTTAAAATAATTTATCCTATATTATTTGTGCAAGTTAAACTTAACATTGTATATTTTAAAGTCTAATCTTATGAGTTTGTCAACATACAGTATTTATACTTGATCATTGAAATATCACTCAAATATGAAAATTATCCAGAATAGTATTTTTTCAGAGCTATAATCAATAAGTTATATAAATGTTACCTTGGTGAACACACTTAATATTTTGTTAATCAATTTATAATTAATTGAAATCTACTAAACCTGAAACTTAAGGTGTTCTCCAACTGTTATATATGGTATTAAGAGGTCATTCTGTTGGAGATAAGCTGAAACTGATTTAATGGCTTCCGAGTCGGCTCTCTGTCCGTTCAGTCTAACCGTTCCTCTCACAGAGACTTTGTTCAGATTTCTTGCCGCCAATACATTCATTAATGTTGTTTTGCCGGCGCCACTGATATCAAACATAAATCGCATATATATCCAGATAAGTAATTTGTCAAGCACAAATATTAACTAATTTATAAAACACAACTGATAAAGATAAATCAAGGTACAACTGATAAAGATAGATCAAGGTAAAACTGATAAAGATGGATCAAGGTATAATATATGAGTTTTTACTAAACTATACTATAATTCTATAAATATTCTGTGATTTCTGTCAAACTTCTGTAAATTCTGTAAAACACTTTTGAAAGTGAACATACCTTGATCCCATAATTGCAATTAAATGACCAGGTTGAACTTGCCCTGACACTGTAAGAAAGGTTATTTAAAATTTCAATGATAAATATAATTGAATACCATTTTTCAAAATATGTTTTCTTTTAATTTCACTTCTTTTCAAACAAAGAATCGATTTTTTGCTTTTATTATAGACATTGATATTATGCCATGAAATAGAAACAGGGTTAAATGGCTTTTCAGTAATTTCCAAATTAAATGACATTTCTCTTAACCATAGAGTCTAAACTCAAACGAGATATTAATGTAATGTAAAAATTTGAGTCACTATTTAAACAATATTTTTTGTACTACTAAACCATTATTACGTCAACCGATGATGTGATTTGATATAAAAATACATGAATTTGAGGGTTGTTTTTGACAAAACATGAATAAACATAAATGCACGTGGATAACTTTCTAGAATTGAAGGTCTCTCATTTACTTAATCATTGTATGGGTGTGGCACTTATTTAAGACCACAGGACATTATGCTATGTCCACTCAGGGGTATTTAAAGTGTTAAAAATGGCGGCGTATGGCCAAACTCTCAGGTGTTATATGGGTTATCACTTTGACATTATCTAGTCTTCAATGTTATGAAGTTTTATAACCACCCAACGTGGAAGGGAAGTAATATTTGAGGACAAATGTTGAAATGTCTACATAAATCCGTGGAGGAGTGGATTGATTTTATACCCAATAAGCTATACCCGTGTCTTTGTAACGACAAATCATCAGAAGATGATGTTTTACTATTACACCATAGCCAGGTGCTTTGGGCGGTAACTAAACCTGATTATAGTAGTCAACAAATGACTGGTAGTTTACTAATTTAGTTTCAATTTCTTAAAGTGAATATAACTTCAAGAGATTGTGAAGTGAATCATCAATGATGAATCATTACCTTGCAGAATTTTGAAGGCACGTGTAATTATCTTTAGTCTATTATTAATTATTTTGATTTATATTCACGTCATTCCGAAATTATTGTTTGGTATATATAGGCCGGACAAGTGGCCAGGTATCTACAGAAACCCTTTTTGTGTTATAACATAAAACTTTATACTATATTACAGTATATTATCGTTTCTATTGATTAAAATGAATGATTCTATTATTAGAGGAGAACTACCGGCGCCGGACCTCAAGTATACATCTTTGGCCACTTTTATTGTCACAAAACTGAAGACATCTCCAGATTCTGTAATATTAATAGATTCTCGGGAAGGTAGGGAATGGACAAAACATCGAGTGCTCAAATCAAGTCTTAATTTTGCTGCATATCTGGTCAATGAATGTCAGCTTAAATCAGGAGAAGTGGTGTTTATTGTCAGTCAGAACACAGACATTCACGCCATTAGTATATTAGGCATTCTGTTGGCCGGTGGGGTCTATGCGTCCGCACCCGTGCACTCAACAGAGCATGAGATCAGGGAAATGGTGTCAACTATTAGACCGAAAGTATTGATTGGTTTCGACGGTAATTACAATATTATTGAAACGATTGGTTCAGAAAACCCAAACTTAAAAACATTGCTTTTGGAGAGCATAAGCACTGGTATTAATGGAAAGGCATTTACAGTTGAAGAAACATTTGGTATACAATCCGATGCTATCGTGAATCTGCCGGTTCAGACGGGACTGGATTCTATGGCCACACTAGTGATGAGCAGTGGAACGACCGGAAAACCCAAAGCAATAATTAAAACAAATCGCAATCATTTGCAAACAATTGCAATGTTAGAGAACACCGACTTATTAGGCCTTTCCCCTAATGATGTGATAATGTCTTCTGGCTTTTGTCACATAACTGGTCAAAGATTTTTATTTCTAGTGGTGAACACCGGCGCCAAGCTTTTAATCAGAGGTTTGGGTCATTCACGCGAACATCTGTTTGATCTGTTGGTCAGGTATTCAGTCACCGTATGCTTCCTTTCCCCCTCAAGACTCAACTATTTAATCAAAAACAGTGAAAAATATGACAAATCAATGTTGAATTCATTGAAGACAGTGATGACAGGCGGGGCCTCCCTGTCCTCTGAGACACACCAAGCTATGGTCGATATCTATAACTTTCAATACTTTCAAAACTCTTATGGTTTGTCTGAATGTAATATCTGTCTACTCGTGCCCTTCAATAAGAGTAAAGATCTGCATAACTGTGAGACAGTTGGCAAAGTAAGCCCTGGTATGCAAATGAAGGTCATTGATGATAATGGTAACTCATTGCCTGCTTATGAGAAGGGCCAGTTATGTGTAAAGGGAGGAATGGTATGGTATATACAATAATAATTATTCATTTCAATGATTCCTAATGTCTGACATTTAGTTGAGTCCGGGTTATCTAAACAGCGATCTAAACAGCGATTTATTCACTTCTGACGGCTTCTTCAAGAGTGGAGACCTTGAGTATTACGATGGGAACGGTTTCTTCTATATTACTGGGCGAATGAAGTTCATAATAAATGTAGATGGTAATATCTTGATCATTACTTATCAGATCATATCAGACCTCAATTATTCATTTCTTTTGGGCTCAGATATCTGTGTAGCGCCGGCAGAGTTGGAGAACGTACTTTTAAGACACAGCGATGTGGAGAACGCAGCAGTGATTGGAGTAAAGGACCGATACTTTGGTGAGATTCCGATGGCTTTCGTCACTTTGGTTGAGGGCTCGGCTGTCAGTGCCAACACTCTTGTTAATTATGTTGACTCCCGAGTGAATAGTTATAAGAAATTAAGGGGCGGTTTGAAAATATTAAATGAAATGCCTGTCACTCATAGCGACAAAATTAATTATAAAACACTGATGAGCATGGTTAATTAACAGGTAAACAAAGTAAAAGATAAAAAGCAATTACTTTTAAAATTTTGAAATGTATTTATGATTTTAAATATTAATTGAAATCAATTTAAACAAGAAATTAGTGCTAAATATTAAATAAACCTTTTGTTCATTGAATTCAATGATTGTTTGATTGAAAAAATAGTTTATTCTTCTGCTTTGAGTTTTGAGTTAAAATGTCATTGCTTTCAATCAACGAAATTTAATTATCTGGATTATTTTATGAGAGAGCAATTATCACCTTGACCCGGCTAAAACTTTTTCTACTCGATTCTATGCCGATTATAATCAATACATATGATTATGCAGTTTATATACCAACCCATTGAACTGCAAATAATTGTCAAGTGTTTGACATTTATTTGAATTAATATTTAAACAAATTTTTATAAATAACTAAAAAATAGATTTTATTTTAAAATAAAATTCAATTTTCTTCTGATCTTTGAATCTGAATGAAGGGTTAAAAGCCATTTACGAGCGGATGTCATGAGCACTGATGTCATAACAAGCACTGCACCCAAAACTGACCAAAAGTCCGGCAACTCTTTGAATATTGTAATTTGAAATATGAAAGCGTAGATCACCTGACGTTTGGAGAGGAAAGGGTGTAAAAAGTTTTATAAATCAAATCAATTAAATAAACAGTACTTCAGAACTGGCTCTGACTATAGACACCAAACCGGCCTCTTCTGCCTGAAGTGCTTTTGTCAACAATAGCTGTGCGTAAAATGAGAACAAAGCCAAAGTACACAACAGCCAGGCGTTGGCGGTCAGGGCTGCCATATTAGTTGGTAGTTTGAAATTGTTTAGTCCTATGGTTAGGATTGATGTCTCGATTATAGCAACCCATGAGAAGTTGAATAAAATGATTGAGTGGTGAAGACCTTTGATCTAATGGTTTAGGAATTGAAGTGAATTTTGTTTGCAATTAATGTTTGAATTGTTTAATACTTTTCTGACCAAAACATAAGCTGAAGAGCCGACTAGTGTTGCGCCCAAACTAAACGCCAGACCAATCAACTCATTCTTGCTTTCGACGGTGTCCTCAGATTTTTTGCCGAAAATTAAGGCCACTTTTGATGTGAAGGCGATTCCGACTAATGTGACTATAAGTGCAAAGACATGAAACCAACCGAAAGGCTCTTTCAGAAAGAGTTTGGCGAAAATAAATACAAAGACAGGCATTGATAGCACTATTACTGTTGCGTTTGCTATTGACATGTAATGAAGAGCACTGTATCTGAAGTATAGACTCGTAGCACCGGCTACTCCACGAAGCATAAGCCAATGTCTTTGGTCTGAAGGCCCGAAGGGATTGAGTCTCACTTCCATTAGCATTGGTATTGTAAACAACAAAATGCCTAAAGATTTTTGGTTTTAATTAATTTTTCACTTCAATAGTAATTAATATAAATATTTTGTGCATTCCTTTCATAAGATAACAATTTTTTGCTCCCTTTCCTCAGTGTAATAGCATTTCTCACAAATAATTTCATCAAAATATATATTAATTTGAAAACTATTTTCTGATTGTTATCTGATTTCATATCAAACATATTAGGAAATAGCTATACTCTACCCAAGTATCTGAAGAATGCCATCTCTCCCGGGTCTACATCTTTCACATATTTAACAATAACTGTTGTGACGCCGAAAAAGAGTGCCGAAAGTATTGTGAATAATATTCCCTTCAATGACTTCAATGGTTTGACCAGGGTATTCCACTGGTATTTAGAGGTTTTGATGACAGGTATTTCAGTGATGTTTATTTGACTCGAAGTGTTGGACACCGTATTGAGAGTTCCGTAGACAAGAGCGCCGTTAGTATAAGTGTTGTCTTCATCCTTATCCAGAGCACACAATTGGTTTGTGCTGGCGCTCTCATGCAATGGATTACTAAAACAACTTTTCGTTGGAAAGCATTCAATGAATTGTTGAAAATGAAAATAACTTTCACTTACTTTAAGTCAAATTCATTTTTATTATTATTTGATTCAATCACTCGATCGGAGATTTTGGGCGAATTTGTCATCACTTTTGAGTCGGAAGTGAATTATCAATACAAAAGAAAATTACCTTTTCTTAAAGAAAATTAACACAAATTTTGATAAACATTTAAATAAAACTCATTTTTGATGTGATTTTGTTGTTTTAAGAGTTTAGTAAAAGTCATTAATATTGTGTAAAAACTTTATAAACAATGTTTCAATGCTTTTTATATCCAATTTTAAGTCTCAATCAAAATGTCTAAACACCTGTTTAGGGTCTTTTGTTCACGTAATCATTGATCTATAGAGTGGTCTTGAAAATAAAATGCAATTAACGCTGAAGTGAAATGAGATGTTCAACAAACAAATCATTATATCATTTGATTAGAGATTTGACAAAAAATGCTTTTTTTAAAACATTAATCAAAACAATTGAAAATAAGGAGTATTTCTGTTGTGTCGCAAACATTTCAATCAATTTCTACACGAAATGTGTGTTTAAATCAATCGTTTGATGAAATCATTGTTTAAACAGCCTTTGAATGAAAATATTTACCGATAGTTTCACTGCATTTCATTGATATTGAAAACGAAATTAAATTTATATTATGTTTGAAGTGCAGCCAAAAGTCAAGATTTGATGCAAACTTTAATTTGTTTGCAAACTCTTATCCCTGTGCTCTAACGCAGTTAACCTTTATCCTAAAGATTTCACTGTTATTTATATGAATATGATTTCTAACTAATCTATTATCTGATTGTAAGGCTATTGATCCAAACCGGGGCTGCAATGTAGGACATGTATATCATAATCTAGACCTTGGTTATCTCCAGCACTAACGATATCTGTATGAATAAATTCATTAATAATTTCATTTCCAGAGATAATCATTAGTAATATAATGAGAAATAAATGAAAAGCAAATAAAACTGAAAATATAATGAAATTTATTATTATTTGAAATAAAATATTGATTTTTGAAATAATTTATTGCTTTTTAAAAACTAAATCAAAAATACATTTACAATAAATCATTTGAAAAACTTTTAACAAACGCTTTCAGTCATTGGTATTAAAAATAAGACCCTTTCCTACAAATAGATTTCAAATTTTTCTTTGACTTTCATTTACTTTAGCGTAAAATCTATTTTAAGATTATATTGAAGACTTAAAAAAACGTTTCATTTGATGACATTCTAAGCATTACTTGTGTCTAAAGCTGTGGTATTAATTGACAAAACTACAGACAATGTCTTCAGAACAGGTCCTTTAGTACAGAAATCCTGAAGAATAGAGAAAACAAAGCAAAAAAATTTAATTTTGTTTTCATATCTATACTGAATGTCAGCTCTTTATTGAACGTAAGTATTAATGACTTTTTGTTGGCTTTGAGTTTATAATAAAAATATTTCTATTGATTGATGTTTTTATTATCATTTGCCCTAACATTACAGCACAGCTATTGTACTCTACTAACTGTCACAGAGCTCTCTGTCCTCATCCGCGTGAGAGGAATAGCATCACTGGGTGTTTGAAAAGTAAATTAGTTTATCGATTATAAGCATAAGTATCAGTGAAACTGAAAATAAACACTAAATTAATATTCAATTCTCTGTTTATTTTGTGTAATATTTATTCAGTGCTAAAAAATATTTGAATTGCAAAACATATTACAAATTATTTTACAAATTCATTGAATGAAACGTCAGTTTTGAAGGTATATTCACTGAAAATAATTGTATGAAAAGACCGTAAAATCAAATTCAATTGAAGCTTAAAATTTTGAGAATAATATGAAAATGAACTGAAATTTTCATTAATTGCTATCATTTTGAGCGCAAATACAGTAAATATTGTTTAAAAATAAAAATCATTTTATATATCGTTTGAATTTTTATTGTTTTGCACTTAATTGCAGTGAAAGTACAAATCACACACTCATTAACAGTAAATGTTTTAATGTATTAATGTTTTCATAAATTTATTTCACTTATTCTGTGACTAACCTTCAGTTCAACCTCTGTTTAAGACTCAATACACAGAATCATGTCATTAGTTATCAAATATTAATTTCATTTTTTCAATTCATTTGAAGAATTACTTCAACACTAAACGGGTATTAAGTAGTGAACTGTCAGTCGATATGTCAAAGCCAGTGATTTTTGTGATCGGAGGACCCGGTTGTGGGAAAGGGACTCAATGCGAGAAAATAGTCAAACAGTAAATATGAGTTGTTTTATGAGTTTTGATCACAATTTTTATGAATTTCACTCATTTTTCACCACAGGTTTGGTTTCACTCACTTATCCACCGGTGATCTCCTGCGCGACGAAGTAGCCTCCGGTTCAGAGTTAGGCAAAAGTCTCAATGAGGTGATGAAGAGCGGAAAACTGGTGTCCAATGATCAGGTGCTGACTCTTCTGAAGAATGCAATCAATAAGAAGTCGAGTGAATCCAATGGCTTCCTTATCGATGGATATCCGCGACAAGTATTCAATCGATTCTTCATTGTTAACCACTTTTGCTAATTTTGTATCATTTGATGAACAGGTGGATCAGGCGATCAGTTTTGAACGAGAAGTCAGTCCCTGTTCTGTGATCTTGTATTTTGAATGCAGTGATGAAATTATGATTAAGCGACTGATGGGCAGAGGCCTCACCAGTGGTCGAGTGGACGACAACGAAGAGACTATTAAACTACGGCTGAAGACGTTTCACGACAACACACAACCAATTCTGGATCATTACGGCTCAAAAGTGAAGACAATCGGTGCGGAAAGGGATCCCAACGTTATCTTCGATGACGTGTCGAAGATATTGAGTTCAGTATTAAATACAAAATAACTTTTAATTGCTTTTCAGATCTCATTATGAAATGAAAAACAGAAACAAATTTTATCTAAAAGTTTGCAAACATTTGTCAAAAAACTATTTAATTATTAAAAAAATGTTTTAATTATTAATTAATTTTTAATTTAATTTTTAAAATCCTTTTATTTGTTACTAAAGTCCACTAAAAAACTCATTAATTGTTTACTTAATTAAAGTTTTGAAACACTTTTAATCAAAAACTTAAATAAAAGACTAAATATTTGATCAAAATTTTAATCAATTTTTAAAATACAATAATTTTCACACATTTTTCGCCAATATTTACAAAACATTACAATAAATATAGAAATCAATGATTTTTTCAATTAATTCTTGTCTTTAATTGTCTTTTGTTGGGAATCGTTGACAGCGATGGCAACCAATCTCTCGCCGTCCTTGAGTTCGGGCACCGGATGTTTAGGTGCAGTGATGTTTAGCATACCATTAGAGTCCAGTGAAGACATCACTTGCTGTGAATCACATCCAATCGGAAGAATATAATTACGACTGAACTGACGGCTGACCCAAGACTTACAGCCATTCCTGTCGTCTCTCTCCTCGTGTTTGCCTTCAATGACCACCGAATCGTCGGTTGTCTTAACCGTCAGCTCTTCGGGTCTGAAGTAATTGCAGTCGAGTTTAATCTCAAAGGTCTTCTCAGTGTTAGTGACCTCTTGTCCACCGTTTCTGCGGCTAAACAAGCCGTCAAACAATTGGTCCAAATCTGAAGACAACAACTGATCCAATGTTAGGCCAAAGATGGGTTGTTGTGGTCTTTGAGAGCATTCAAAGACATTCAATGAGTTTATTAAAGACATTGTGTTTTCAAACTTCAATTCAATTCAAACTTTTGATACAATTTTTCAGAGAATTTAAGTTTTAGTTAATATTTTTCACTAAAATCTGATTTCAAACCAAATATTCTCTCACTTTATATACGTTTGCACTAAAAGACCAGAAAATACTCTGTATTTCTGGAAATTTCTCCAAAATTCTCAACATTTCAGGGGTTTTTCAGAAAAGTATTTTTCGCCTCTAATGTTGTTTTGACAGTAATTTTAAACACAAGACTCATATTGTGTTCAATACTATTGAGTGAACATTGAATGACAGCAAAGACAACAATATTCTCAAAGTTTAGAGTATTTTCTGCACTTTTAGTGCATTTCATGTCTAAAGTGAGAGAAAGTATTGAAAAGTCGTTCAAAACATGTGTTTTTTGTTTACATTTTATTTTCATTACAATTGAAATCACTTTTTAATCAAATGAGTTGTGATTTGATTTGTGTCTGCGATGACAAGGATTGTCACAAAAAAGACAAAATCAATGATTTATTTGAAACACAAATACAAAGTAAACAACAATTAAGTGAAACAAACAATCAATTGATTGTGTCTTCAGTTAAACCAAAACTCAATTCAAAGTGTTTTCAATGTTTTGTTGATTTTGAAGGAAATGTGTTTTGTCTTCAGATTAAGGGATGGTTTGAGGAATGGATTCATTTCAAGACAATTATCAATGAATTTGAGCACAAAATTGACTCAAATTTTAGTCCAAAATGTCATTTATTTGTTGTAAATATTTATTTCAAAGTATTTTAAACTTTTTTTTTAATTATTTTTGTCTTAAATACCAGAAAATTAATGCCAATAATGAAGAAGAGGTCATAACTGAAGACTACGACAACTATTGTGTCCAAAATGGCGACAAAATTGTTATCAAAATTAGAGACAATGTCTTCAATAACCCATTGAGTGATGAAAAAAATCATTTATTTATTCAAAGCATTAATAGTTTGAAAACTCAATCACTTATTGACTGGAAGTGTGTCTCAGAAGCGATGAAAAGCTTTGATTACAAAGACATGAATGAAAATAATTGCAAACAATTGATGAGTGAATTGGTTTTGAAGTACTTTTATGTTTTAAGACATTGTAATAAGAGGTATGAAAACGGTTCCCGTCTTTGGGTATTGTTTTCAGATCTAAATGCCATGAATTTGAGGCCATTTGTGACACAAGAAAAATATAATGAAATCATTAGTTATCACAAAATTATTGAACAGAAAGTGATTACATTTGAAATCAATTTGAAAAACGCTGAGAAAAACGCTGAGAAAAACACTGAGAAAAACACTGAGAAAAACACTGAGAAAAACACTGAGAAAAACACTGAGAAAAACACTGAGAAAATTGCTGACAAATCCGGAACCGTTTGTAATAATGCTGTAAATGAAAAGAAACTCCAATTCCTATCAGTTTTAGTGCAAACTGTTATTGATTTGAACCCAAATTGGCCGAAAACTCAGTTCAGTTGGGCTTATGTATCAAAATCACTCCAAGCGTTAGGTTTTGGTCCAGAATTTGATGCAAACTGTTGTGAAAAACATTTCAAAGATTTGATTGCAATTTACATTTCATTTATGCATTGCTTTGACAAAGGAGTCATTAATTCAAATTATTGGACCCTTTATTGTCAATTATTATCACTTGATTTGAAATCATTTGTTAAACACGAAACCAATACAAAGATTAATGCTTTGAAACATAAGTTTGTGTTAAAAATAGATCAGATTTTAATTGATTTTTCACTCAATCAACAAATAAAGGGGTTTAAAATGCCCGGGTTAAGTGAAGACGATCTCAAAGTTTCAGTCATTGAATTTCTTGAGTGTTTTGCACTTTCAGACAATAAAGCAATGAATAACATATTGATTGAAAGCATTGCTAAACACAGGAACGAAGGAAAGACTGATTGGAAGTCTGTGTCTGAAGTAATGCAAGCGTTTGGACACAAGAGTTGTGATGAAAATGAATGCAGAAAACAGTTTCAACTACTGATCGCTCGGTATTTACTTGTGCTCCGAAACGCTGACTTGTATTTATCTGCTGTGAAGATGTGGTCATCATTTGAAGACTTGAATACAATTGACTTGAAATCACTTTTGAGTGAAAATATTTACGAAATTGTTATCAAATCTAAAGAAACTTTTGAATACTTTTCAAGCATTGAATCCTCAAATCAAAGCTCAGTATTGAATAGATTTGAGTTTTTGAACATAAATACCAAACAAACAATTGATTCAGTTTTGACACAAAGTATTGCAAATAATGTACCAAAAGGTCAATCAATTGTTTGCAAAGAAGTCAAAGATTTTTGTATTAAAGGCGAAGAAAAACCTGAATTTCTTTTAGTATTAATTCAAACCATAACTAATTTGAACCACAAATTAACGACAACTCAATTCACTCCCTGGAAAGTGGTCTCAAAGTCAGTGCAAACCTTTGGGTTTGATTCGGGTTTTAATGAAAACATTTGTAAACAATATTTCAGTGATTTTGTCGCAAATTATATCTTATTTTTGAAAAATATTATTCAAACACTGATTAATGTAAACCTCTTTCGAGTGGACATCAATTATTGGACGCTTTATTGCCAGTTATTAGCACTTGATTTGAAACCATTTGTTAATTACACGACAAACGCAACGATTATTGATTTGAAACATAAGTTTGTGTTAAAAAGAGATCAGATTTTAACTGATTTTGTATTCAATCAACAAATAAACGCTTTTGAAGTGAACTCTAATGAGACTGAAATTGATCTCAAAGTTCTTGTCATTGAATTCCTTAAGTGTTTTGCACTTTTAGACAATTTTAAGGCAATGAATAACTTATTGATTGAAAATATTGCTAAACACAGGAACGAAGGAAAGACTGATTGGAAGTCTGTGTCTGAAGTAATGCAAGCGTTTGGACACAAGAGTTGTGATGAAAATGAATGCCGAAAACAGTTTCAACAACTGATCGCTCGATATATACTTGTGCTCCGAATCGCTGACTCGTATTCATCGGCTGTGAAGATGTGGTCATCATTTGAAGACTTGAATACAATTGACTTGAAATCGCTTTTGAGTGAAAATATTTACAAAATTGTTATCAAATCTAAAGAAACTTTTGTTTCAAATAATAATCAAAATTAAAGTATTATTTCTTTTTTATTATAAATTGAGACAAAGTTTTACTTAATTTTTAAATTTCATAAACATTTTCACGAAATGATTAATTATTTTGAATTATTTTTTGTGTATTTATTTTATTAATAAATAAATTATTGAAAAATATTTTATTATTTATTGAAATCAGCGCTCAATTAATGAATTCAAACAATAATCACATATTTTAGGGGTTTTTAGAGAAACACTGAATTAAAGAATATTTTTGATTCAATGCTCAGAATATTCAGTCATTTATTAAATATTATAAAATGGGTATAAAACGGCATTCAATCTGTCCTAGCTCAATCTAATAGTTTGACACTCGATCTTAATTTCGAATTGAAATCTTTGGGAACATTTCTCACTGATATCCAGACAACAGAAAAGGCAATGATTCCAACACTAAGACAGGTTATTTCAATGTAAAGGAAAACTGAGGGGTATTTCGGGATTAATTCACCCAAAAAATAGGGGATAAATATGTAAATTAAATTCAAAGCTCCTATGAATAGACCTCCGACTCTATCCGTAACAATCATATATTGGCCAACAAATGAAAACACACTAGGTAACATTGATGAATAACCCAATCCAATAAGTAGAACACTGGCCCATAAAAGATGCAAATGATCCTGACCAAATATTAGAAATATAAAACCGAAATAACAAAGGAATAGTTGAATTGAAATAATATATTGAGGCCTAATATATATCGCCATAAGTACAGTGATAAAATGCCCGGCCATTACTGCTGCCATAAATGTTGACAATATTACCGATGCTTTAGCAGCGGACAGGTGTAGAGTGGGCTGGTATTGGAAGTATGTGGCGCTCATTGCTATGAATAAGTAATAAGACATAATAGCAAAAGCAGAGAATAATGTCATTCCTATTAATATTGTGTTTTTCGGAATATTCTCTACATCCCTGGCCTTCTGTTCCCCATTCATAGCCTTTACTCTTCTCTTATTATCATTTCTATAATAATATCTTTTAACAAAAAACATTGTCAACAGAGATATCGGACCTATAATTAAGATACCTGGGGTATAGATATTAGGATAACATTACTTTGAATTTATACCAATCAACATCAATATCCCCTCCAAACGGAACGGTATCTTCAATTGCGGTCTTCTATCATAATGTAGACACTCTTCAGTGCAAATATCATTTGCCTCTAACGTTGTATTATAAAATGTGCTGTCACTTAATGTCTGGTTATATCCATCGCAATCTTGTGGCCAAACACCCGGACATATCATGTTTCCTAAAACATAATCTTTAACAATAAGTGGACCAATAATATTGCCGATCCCTAGAGTGAATTGAGCAAGTTGAAGTATTGAAGGAATTTTATTTTTCCACATCTCTAATAACATCACTTGAACCCCCGAGGTCCACATACCGGTGCCCATACCAAAGATAAATGCACAGGTATAGAAATGCCATAACTGTGTGGTGTGGGGTAAGAGTATCATTATTATACCCATTGCCATGGTGAATATAGACAAGGTTATTTGTCTGTTCATCCATTTGTATAAAATAGTAACTGAGATATAAATAGATTTTATGTTTATTACAATTTATCATTCATTATATTATTGTTATTATTGTTATGATTGTTTAAATTAAATACAAACCGAATGACCCTGTCATTGATCCCAGGGATACAAATGTTGGATATAATAAAATCCATTTTATTGGTTGATTGAAAAGGTGACTGTAATCCACATATGCCGACGCATTACTAACCGAAATCATACCCTAACATTCAATATACAATAATAACATCCTGTTATAACTTATAACATAATGTTTGTAATTTGTGTTGAACTGTATATAGTCGATTAAAAAATAAACTTACAATGGTCAAATTAATATAAAAACATATAATCGTATAGATAATCATTTGCCACCTGGTCAATACTTTCGAAATAATATTTTCATCACTATTATCTTGATTCATTTTTATCTGTGAAAGTTTGTGTAGGGAACTATTTTGATTGAATTGATTTATTAAATATTATACTTGCTCAGTTTAATTTCAAAACCAGTAAAAATTTTAAAAACCTATTAATTCCTGATTTCACTCAAAACTGATGTTAAATATAATAAAATTGTAATAGAGTGACAAAGGATTTATTAATGCCTCATTCAAAAGGTACGTTTTGCATGATAATCAATAATTACATTATTTTTCATATAATCTATTTAAAGTCTAAATGCGATAAATCAGTGTTAATATAGTTAAACTCAAATATAACACCACGGTGAATCCAAAGGTAAAATTTAGGGTAAAAAAAATTATTAAAGTGTTTGAGGAACGTTAAAAATTTAATCATTATCTTGGTCAGATTTTATTTAATAAGTTAATTATTTTCAACGAATAAATATTTTCATAAAATATTATTTTATTGATAACTCTATGTGAAAATCAACGCATATTTGAAAATTAAATCAATTTTTTATTTTGAAGTAAATATTAATTTAAAATTAAAGTAATATTTACCGAAAACTTATTCATTATTTAAATGTGTATTAATTTCAGTTAATATCAGATAAGCAAGCTATATTTAAAAACTAGTGATTTTTGAAATGAATTTAAATAAAAAGATTTTTAATGTTTTTAGAAAAGCATTGAATTATAAAACAATCTTTGGTTCAAAATATTCAGTCATTTATTTATTTTCAATATAAAAATAGATATAAAATTAAAACACATTTTATTATATTTATATCGTTTCCAACTGTAATCGCTGTCCAGAGTGTCCTGTCTTAGTTTTTAATAACTTAGCTTTTGTTCCCAATTTTCTAATTAGTTGTTCGGGAACATTTCTCACTGATATCCAGACAATGAAAAAGGCAATGATTCCAACACTAAGACAGGTTATTTCAATGTAGAGGAAAACTGAGGGGTATTTCGGAATTAATTCACCCAAAAAATAGGGTAAAATTATAAGGAATATATTATAAGCCCCTGTGAATAGACCTCCGACTCTATCCGTCACAATCATATATTGGCCAACAAATGAGAACATACTAGGTAACATTGATGAATAACCCAATCCAATAAGTAGAACACTGGCCCATAAAAGATGCAAATGTTCCTGACCAAATATTAGAAATATAAAACCAAGATAACAAAGGGATAGTTGTATTGAAATAATATATTGAGGCCTAATATACATCGCCATAAATACAGTGATAAAATGCCCGGCCATTACTGCTGCCATAAATGTTGACAATATTACCGATGCTTTAGCAGCGGACAGGTGTAGAGTGGGCTGG
>JAQGAT010001152.1:0-17256 GCA_034687845.1 Pantelozetes paolii
GATTTGAGGAAATCTGATACCAATCCAAACGAGATTTTTATATTAAACTTATTTTCGGCCAATTCTGACGGATTATTTACTGGAGTGAGGATTGGTACCTCTTTTTCATTTAAATGAAACGCCGCAAAAATATTATCACCAAATGATCTGAATTTGGAGTTTGTTTTGCCGTAAACTATGACTTCATGTTTGCTATCGTTATAGAGAACAGAATAAGTAGTTATTGCATGAGTTGTGTCTAAAATCAAACTTAAAATCAATATTTGAATAATTAATGAGTAATTCATTACCGAAATAGTCGTTCAAAAGGTTTGTCACGTATTTATCAAATATAAATCCCTTATTAGTGACCGAATACTCAAAGAATTTGCGTCCGATTTGATGGTAAAAGTTTGAGCCGACGTTGAAAACACTTTTAACTTCTTGGTTAGGATGGGAACAGTAGTTGTCGTAAGATATGGGAAGCACTGAATATGTTGTAATCATTGGACATTTGAATAGCTTTTGAAGACTAAAATCTACAATCTGTGAAATGTCATCCAATTTTTAATACACTGATATTTAAATAAAAAATAATATGAAAATACCGTTAAACCGATTGTTTCAAAGTTGTCTAAACGATAAAGAGTACCATTCCTTTCATGCCCGTACCCATAGATCCTATGCCCCCAATTGGACTCAAATTTACCAAAAAACAGTGAAATTGCTTTAAATTTTTTATTGTTTAGCATTTTTTGTGTCTTTACATCACTATCATTGATGTGCACCTGGGTTCTTTTTGAAAATTCAACTCTATGTTCTGTGTAATAGGTTTTGTCACTGTTGTGTGTCAGAGCATACACTTTATTTGTTTTCTCGTCTGGATTGGAGGACATGGATGTGATTGCAATGAGTTCATTAACACCCATTTTATTGCTGTCTTCGTCCACAATGTGTATATGATATGCAAATTGAGTGCAGAAGTTGTCTTCAGAATCAATCATATGTTGGAAATTCTTTAGACCCGAAGGCGTGTATCTGAACATTCGGACCAAAGGACGAAATACAAGACGTGATTCATCGAACTCCAGGGTCTTTATATACCAACCAAACATACAGGCGCTGTAATAATGAGGAGATTTTAAGTACATCTCATCACAAGTCTGCGTCTCTCCAATGCACTCGTCCTGATTGGGAAGGACTTTATATGTGAAGCCAGTGATTGTTTTTGATATGTCTATCGATTGAATGATTATTTAAATTAATGATAAATATTTGAATACAATATGAATGCAAACCAAAGCCTTCTCTCTCAAGAAATTGTGTGATATCTGAGTCAAACCGCATTGAATTGAACTCTGGTTTCAAGTCTTCATTTGCTCTTTTGGTGAACGAAAGACCACTCGATCTCCAGAAATGAGCGCTTCTTTGGAAGTAATAGTCATTTCCTAAACTAAAAACTGAGTCAAAATTGTAATCCTGGTCACAATAGGATTGCGGCGAAAATAACTCCATTTCTTCAGTGCATCTCAAAAATCCATTTAATGTTATCTCCTTTTAATCAAAATTAAACAAATGTTTGAAATAATTATAGACTTTTATATCACTCACTGTTTTCTCCACAATTATTTTCTCATCGTCAAATGTGATCCTGGACAACTTTGAATTGAGTGTACAGTCTTTAGGACAGGCCAAGAGTCCCACCTCTTCATTGTATTGGAAGATATGATAAACCATACCCGCAGTGGTTTTGTGAATCATCTCCTTATTGATAAACTCATCATATATTGAGACAAAAACTATACTGAGCAAAATACGGTCAGAAGTTATGACTATTTTACGCCAATATTCCGTTCCGTTGTGTAAATATTTATAGAAAACTGATGACAAGAGTTTAGTCGAAAGGTCTACAGACTTATAGCTTTCATTACACAATTTATTCAAATCAGTGAAGAGCACAGGGTCAACCAATTCAATCAACTTGTTCTCAATTGGAAAGTATTTGAAAACTTCCATCACTTGTGCTTTGAAATCAAAAAATATTATTATACAAACATTTTTTGAATTTCTTCATAACGTATAGATTTTATCAGATTTCCATACCTTTGCCGTCTCTTTTGTCAACACCTAATATACAGACAAATTGAAGGTTTTGGTTCTTAACGGCTAACAATTTCCTACAATAATCCAGGTATTTGTTATGTCCACTACATTTTTCAATAATAAGTGAATCGACGTTTAAAACATGTCCGGAGAGTGTATTTCGAGGGTCTGTTCAACACATTTAATGTTTAATTGCTTTTCAAACAGATATTGAAAGTAATTCTCACTGATATGTCTGCAACAAAATATATCGACAAATGCAGGGGAAGGGTGAGTGCGGTTGTAGTTATGAGTTCTGATGTCAAAAGGCTTTAAATGTGTTTCCGTTGTTGTGAAATTGAGTTTATAAAAGTGAAATCTATTGCCATTCCCCTCGATGTGGAAGAATAAGTCGCTTCCGAATTGAAATAAACTCAAATACTTTGTACTACTCTTACAGAGGATGTGATCCGAACTCACTCTAGGAATGGGTTTCTTCCCTTTGCAGTCAATCAATGTTTTCTGACTATCGATGCACTGAAACCCAAATTATTATAAAATCATTTGTCAGTGAAATATGTTTTTACCGTTTTTGACAAAACATCTGTTGATGTGTAACAGTATTTAATGCTTTGGTCTCCTTTGAACAGAACTACCAATCCGTGAGGAAGTTTATCGACGCTTTCGTCTTCTCCACTCCATTGGGCTAAGACTGACATAATATGGGTATCATTTGGGAGCCATTGCAGAGCAAATGGTTCCACTTTAAGCTGTTCCGCGTCAGACATCAATTGTTTCCAATAGTCATCCCCTTTGAGCACACTGTTATCATTTGAGAGGATAAGCCAGCGCTCTATCTTATGCCGCCTCCGCTCTAAGAAAACAACCAAATGATACTTTATTTGTCCATAGTTTGGGACAAAAGCAGTGAACGGAAGAAAATCATAATTAAATTTGATATCAGTTTTGCCTATCTTTCGGTCGATTCTCAATATGTCCTGTCGTTTGTCTAATCCAAACCAATGGACTGTCTTTTCATTTGTCTGTTTTTCAATTACAATACTTTATTGAAACCCTATTTCAAATCAAATGACACTCACATCTAAGAGACCAAGTATAACATCATCAAGACTATTCAGGGACACATCACTGAAAGCCATTGAGTAGGTACGACCAAAACCATTGGACAGTTGTCCATGCTCATTCAAAATCAGAGTTTTCTGCTTATCGTCTTTGTGGTCAAGAAATTTCAGTCTCCAATAGTGTTGACCAATAAATATGTAATTCTCATCGTATGACGCCTTAAAAGGGGGTAAAAATGTATTCAATCATTAATTTTAAATTAAATGTCTTAAAAACCTTTGGATTTATTCTTCGGAATCCATAACTGATTTGATATTCATTTTCAATGAAAGTCTTACAAAAGTCTATCGTTTCCACAAAGTTCACAAAAACTACTACCAGTGCTGTAACTATTGGTATGAAATAAAGTTTCATATAATCTATAAATTAATTCATATTTTATACCGAAATTGAATATCAATGACAACTTTTGACACATTTTTCAGTTTAAGAGATAATTAAGTTTTGGTCAAAGTTATTGATTTTGTATTGAATTTTAACTGAAATTTAGTTTTTATTGTTTTCACATGAAATCAAATATTAATTGATTTATTCTAAAATCACGTGAAAGGTAGTTTTATATTTATTATCTCTCCCTGGTTATTTATGTTATTTATGAAATTACAGTGTTATATATCATTACATTAATCAAGGTTAAAAGTTACTTAATAAAAATAATTTCAAAAACTTGATATCAAATCCAAAAATCATTTGATTTATTGAATAATAGTTTTAATCATCGATTGAATGAATGAAACATTAAATTCATTAAACATTTAATCATATAATCAATGCTTTCATTGAAAATAAAAGTTTTAATAAAACTAATGACATAATTATTAAACCCTGGTATCTATCGATAGGTAGAGGCTCTGCTGATATAAGAGTATAACATAGCACTGGTAGTTCATACCTGTGCCCAAACGTCACCCAAAGAGGTGTTTATATCAGTGAAAACAAAAACAAAGAAACAAAACATTAATTAAAAGACTTTTTTAGACATTATTTCAATGTTTTGTTGACTTAAAGACAAAATCATTGAATGGTTTATAAAGTCTTATATTTTGTCTCACATTTGATCCAAAAATTGTCATAACTTTGACTCAAATCTATTGAAGGATTGCTTTGTTTACTGACATCTGAAGACATCTGAAGACAGTGTAATGACGGACACATCACTACTGATTACCGACGGAAACGTCTCCCGAATCCCGAAGTACATGATAGCGGCCATCAGTTCGTGGTTCGGATCCGTTGCGTTGGGAACTGTTATCGGGTATACATCGCCCGCCAGTCCTAGTCTTCAGCACTATCTCACTGATGGACAGATCTCTTGGTTGGGAAGTATTATGCCTTTGGGGGCAGTGTTTGGCAGTCTTTGTGCCGGTATTTCATGTCATTTGCAATCAATTGTTAACTAATATTATATTTTGAATGAAAGGGTCGTCTATTGAATACATTGGACGGAAAGGTACTCTTATTTTCACTTCAATACCATTTGTCTTCGGATGGCTTTTGATGGCATACTCGGGACGAATGGATTTACTCATTGGTCTACTCTTCGGACGATTTATAACTGGATTTTGTTGTGGACTCGTATCACTGTCGGCACCGGTATATATCGCAGAGACGGCCTGTCCGTCCAAACGAGGATTTCTGGGCTCAGGCTTCCAGTTATCGGTCACTATTGGTGTTGTGTTTACATTCATAGTCGGAAAATACGTTTCCTGGGCTTACCTTTCGGTCATTAGTTGTATATTTCCGATACTATTACTGATAGGAATGTGTTTTATGCCCGAAACCCCCTATTGGCTCATCAAAAGAGGCCGAATATCAGAGGCCACCGAAGCAAATGTGTTTCTGCACGGGTCTGAAGGCGCACAACAAATGAATTTAGAAATAACCACCAGTTCTGCCACTTCTGATGGACTTCAAGCAGAAGACAATAGACTAAGGTTTTCAGAGTTCAAGAAACGCCATGTCTTCAAACCAATAGCCCTTTCCATAGCTCTGATGTTTTTTCAACAATTTTCTGGAGTAAATGCACTCTTATTTTATACGACGACTATATTCACGAGCAGTGGTTCCCACACTTTGGATCCAAACGACGCCAGTATTCTTGTAGGTGTGGTTCAAGTCGTGGCCACATTTGTCGCCTGTCTATTGACCGATAGGGCCGGCAGACGACCCCTACTTATAATGTCGTCCATTGGTTGCGGACTTTCAATACTTTTGTTATCTATTTATCACTTTATCGTTGACTCTAAAGGCAATGAATTTCAACAAAGCTTTAGTTGGATTCCAATCCTATCTCTAATCTGTTTTATGATTGCCTTCTCATTGGGTTTGGGACCCATTCCCTGGCTATTAATGGGTGAACTATTGCCGGCACACGTCAAGAGTGTGGCGTCGGGTATGTGTTCTTCATTCAACTGGTTTTGCGCTTTTCTGATAACAAATCTCTTCCACACGTTAACGGAAACACTTCACGAAAGCGGAACTTATTTTCTCTTTTCAATTGTTTCACTCTTTTGCACAGTTTTTGTCATAATTTTCTTACCGGAGACTAAAGGAAAGTCTTTATCAGAAATTGAAGCACTTTTTAGACAAACTATCAATTGATTTGTGGAACCGATAGATGAATGACTAAATAATGTTTCAGAAATACAACAAAAATAGTCACAAATGTTAAGCTCAGGGCAAAAAGTGTTGACATTATCTCTAAGTCTTATATAAATCTAAGTTTTTATTATTAATCAAATTATTTAACAATTTTATGACATTTTGTTTCAATTGTTATCAAATAAACAATTGTTTTATTTATTATTAACTCTGAAGACAATGAATGAGAAAAAAATGATTTCAAAAAATAGATTTGATTTTGAAATTCAATCGTTTTTTGTAAATCCAAAGTAAAGTACAATTATTTATGAATTTGTTTTCAATGTATAAAATAGATTCAAATATTATATAACTCTTTGTTTGTATAAAATGAGAAATCAATTACAAATATAAATATATTTTTTGAATGATTTTTAAAAATTTGTTAATTATTTCATAAAACCATTCAATCATTAAAATAACAAATCTTTATATGATTTGCGATAATATTCTCCAAAACAATACTTTGATAACAACTTGGACTACAGTACCTATCAGTACAAGGATATGCGAAATGAGTGTTAAAAATCAATTCAAATATTTAATATAATATTTGTTTAAAAATCAGTGAAAAATGTTTTTGAAAATTAGTGAAAATGTTTTTAACGCTTGTTATATAAATCAAAACTTTTTTGAAGCATTAGAATACAGTTAAAGACCATTAAAGCACAGTTATGTAGGGGTTGGCTAAACCTTGAACCTAAACCTAGGTTTAACATTCACTTGCATTCAATTCACGAGTCTATTGAATGTGAACTAAAAAAAGAGAGAAAAATCAAATGTGTTTTCAATTTTCATGAAAATTAAATCCCATTTCATAAGACTTTAATCAATTCTATGCCATATTTCATGCGCTTTGCTATCGGTTTGAGTGTTAACTCATAAATGATATCAAAAGTCAGTTTCAGAGAATCAGTTCAAACAGATTCCTGTCATTAATTAAAACTCTTAAACCAATTGATAGGAAATGTCTGTTCAGTAAATGAAAGAAATATTTTTTAACAAATTAAGTGATTTTCTCTAAATTTTCATTGATTTCAATCACATTTCGTCTCAAATGAATGCAAACATAGTTTGAATGAGCAATAAATCCTTGAATTTGAAATGATTTTGAACTAGAATTTAATGACTAAAAAATGCATTGATAACAAACAGTGTGTGTGTGTGTCTGTGTGTGTGGTACTGTATAATGTATAATAGCACTGGTAGTATAGAATTTGTTACCAAATTTGGACAGTTTTCTCAGTCTATCAGTAAATAAATTTGAGATTTTTAGCGCAAAATTCATCAAAAGCTCATTAAATATAGAAATTGACTGAAAAAGTGTGAGATTTCTATAAAATAGTATTGAATTTCATTTGAGTTTCGATAAAAATACTTTAAATAACAACAAAAACAAAAACAAATTTCATTCAAAACACTATTAGTAATAAACAATTGAATTGTAATTCAAAACCAGTTTTGTTTTACAAGCCATGAGAGCACAAACGAAAAGTTGACGCCACAGAAGATACCAATGACCAGACAGGCGGCGGCCATCATACCGGCTGTGCCCGCGTGTTCCGGCGCTACACTTCTGGGCGCATACATCATACAAAGGCTGCTATAATAGCCGGACGACAGGCCTAATACAACTCCACCCAAAATAAATGTATAGTCGTTATCGATATACACCGGCCATACCCTATGGGCCGAGTGGTAATTGCACAGCAAGAAGAATGGTATCAACAGTACTCTGGACATCACTGGTATCCACAAATATTTAGGACCGGGTATTGTAAACCAATTTGGAAATATGTTTCCAATCATAGCACAGGTATTGAACACCAGAAAGCAATTGACGGCTGAGTAGTATTTCTTTGTTGTTTCAATTGAACCGAAAAAGTTTTGATCAATGGGTTCGACCCCCGCGTGAACCGCAGGAAATATAGATAGAGTGACGAAAAACACCATAAAAACATTGAAACATTGAACCCAGATCTGTTTAAAAACTGTCCAATAAGGGGGAAAATTGCTCTTTCGGTTAGGCGTTGATGAATGATCTTCTATACAGCAGTGTTGTCTATAAAACCTCTGTTTATATCAAATGAAACGAAATATTAAACAAACTTTATATGAATTTCAATGCAAAGAGACTTACATTTAATGGAAGCGCAAAATAAGTGTCAAAACAGGCCAACAATACTAACAGTGCGGCCAAGAAGTAGTAAATAGCAGCGACTCTAAGGTTTGGTGACAATGCTATGGCTATAATGTTGATGACTGAGGTAAAGGTGCCGCTAATGTTAGACCCGAGCACTACTGCGTTCGAGTACTTCATCGGCAGTTTGGCGGCCAAACCGTAGACTGAATTTTGATAGACTCCGTTGGCTATGTTTAGTACAACTACAGTAGCCATTGTAATGTAGAAGAAATGTGCCGCCCAGGTAGTCGAGTCTAACATTGCCAGGATTATTGTTACTATAAACAAGACCACTTCAATTACGATTGCAATCGTTATACTAAACGTCAGATTCTTTCCACTGAAAGACAATTTTGTTTAGATTTCTATCACTTTATACTGAAATTTAGTTCAACTAATGATTACCCGAATTGAAAGACAATATTAAGGACATTGAAGAGCACATTAGGCACCTGTGCTGCCAAACCAACGTATGAGAGGAAGTCTTCTTTATATGATTCACTCATATCTGTTGTGATATTAGTTGAAGAATTGACGACATTTACTGTGAGTTTGTATTCAAAATACTGTTTAATAAAAAGGGAAAAATCAATTTAAGATCACCTTTCACCTATTCAATTTCGATCTACCATACCTTTTGCGCATTTATAAACATATTCCAAGGCATAAGAATACCGATTCCGTGAAGAACCAAGATGAAAACAACGACATTATACCTATTCAATGATAGTATTGTTTTATAAACTCTTTTTTTAATTTATTGTTTAAGTTTTTGAAAGTAATTGTCTGTAAATTGTTTTGTGTTTTCAAATGTCATGAAATGTCAACAATCCTTACGATCCGTAAAATTAAAGTTTTGTTCAAATGTTTGACTAATTGTCTGAAGTTTTTAATTCAAAATATGGTATCAAAAAGCGGTTGTCTTTTGATCTTTCTTTTGTACAAAATATGAAATCAAATGTCAATTGAGATCTGATTTCAATACCATTAAAGACAATAAACTAATTTATATTTCATATCAAATGACAGACTATTTCTGTTTAAAACATATAATCGTTGATAAAAATACAAAAATCCTTTTAAATGTTATTTTTTAAAAATCTAAACATTTATTTGAAAAAAGCTTTTCAACTATTGATTGATTATTTCCAATCAATGATTGCTTTCATCAAAAAGCTATTAAAAAATCAATTAGTTTTGTAATGTTTATCAAAAATTTTAAAATAAAATGAAAAAACATGAAAAAAGAGATAAATATTTAATAAGTGATTGACTATTGAATGAAAATTACAATTGAATTGAATGACAGGATTTGACAATTAATTTATGCATTTATTCATTGATTACTTACTTATCCTTTGGTTGACTTTCAGATGAATAGTGATTGGGATTAATGTTATTGAAATCAAAGTCATTGTTGTCTTTAAGTTGAGTTGATTTGGTTATAGAGTTTGACATTTGATGACTATTAGCCAGAAATGACTGGTTTTCGTCCACTTCTCGTATGCAGTCGTCTTCAGCTAAGAGTATAGATTGAGAGCATTCAGAGCTGGTATTTGAAGCCATGCTTTGGTGCACAGAGTAATCAATTGAATGATTGAAAAGGTATTGAAATAGCAATAAATGTGATGAAAACTGAAACCACAACTGAAAGCACACTTAATGTGTGTCTTATGTGAGAATCGGTTGAAACCAACGATTGATTGACTTATTATTGAAACCTTTCTTAAGGATTGAAAGGATATCTGAAATCACTTACTATTATTGGTTATGACTTGTAATTCCATATCAGATACACAGAAACTCTGCCAAAACTCTACCAAAAAACCAAACGTCAGTCAAAACTCAATGACTGATAATCTGGTTATCAATTGATTGACCAAATGTTTGCCTTCAATACCGATAAGTATTTTATGTAAAAAAGCTTTAATTTAAGTATAAATTGGATATAAATAGCAATATCTCTGCAAATGTTTAGTTCATTAGATTGAAAAATGTGTTGAAGATGTGAGTGAGTGGCACAGCCTGTGGCACAGGAAGGCATAGGAAGGTCTGCAGGAGTGCACTGAAGACATGCTCTAACCTATTGTGTAACCAATCATAGCTACCGATCCGAAGACCATTGACTTACACATGCGTTCAGTTCCCAAAACAATTTCTTTGCAGACTTTGGCGCAAATTATTGAATATAAAAAACACTGTTTTCTCATTCAGTCTACAGTGAAGTGCACTTAGCGTTGGATTACTATTAATAATAGCATTCAATAATGAAATGAATTTTCAAATACTCTGTATAAAAAATAAAATCACTGTTTGTTTGTTTAGGAAATGAATCAAAGCATTGATTAATGGCTCAGACTCTGAGCGATGTAATAGTGAATGATATGAATTAAAACCAAAGTCTTGTTTTAATACCTTTTTATCCAAATTGAAAATATAAAAGATATAATCAATTGGCAAACGACTTGACAAATAGCACCAGTGATATATAACAGTAACTTTATAACACTATTAAAAATTCATCAATCAAACTTTCTTTTATATAGAAAACCTTTAATTGAAATAATTTTTTAATAGATTTTTATATAAATCTGTTTTGAAATAAAATTTATGAGAGAATTTTGTATTCAATGGATACCAACCCTAACCCCTGTCGAGAGTTAATTGATTTTCAATTCAATTGAGAGGACGTGAAAGGGATTAATAATTGATGTTTGAGTAAACATAGCTTCGGGTGAAAACAACATTCAATATTCAATATTAATGTTTGAAAAAGTCGTTTCCAGTGTTTGGAATGAATTCTCAGTAGTATTTAATGGTATTAATAGTATTTGTGTTTGTATGGCATGAATCGCAAAAATTTTCATTTTAAGCAAAACTATTTTCAATTGTCATTCAAAAGCGTTTAAATTTTAAGTTTAGATAAACTCTGAATATATTGTAAACAAATGAATGAATTGAATAAAAGTTTTGTGAGTTTTATGTCAAATAAGTTATTCACAAGAATATTAAGAACAGATGAGAAGTTGAGACAAAAGTTTGTTTTAAACTAAATATAGATTTATTTGATGTTTATGTTTGCAAAATACGGAAAATAACTGTTAATTAAGAAAATATTTTTGCAATAAGTTTGTTATGAATTGATTTTAATATTAATAAAAATAAGAGAAAATTATTAAAAGATAGCAAACATTGACTTAATTTTAACTTTCACTGAATATTTAAAAAAAAATTCGTTTCCGTTTTGTTTGTAATCAATGATTAGTTTTATATTTATTTTTAGTCTTCTGTTTCATAAATATTTATAATAGACTGAAGACTAAGTGATATAATTGTCAGTCAATTGAGTCTAACAAACCCTCTATTTATAACCCTTTCCTCTGAATAATAATAATAATAATCATAAAAAGTTAGGAATTGATTGAATGAACAAATATTTTATTAAAACATTTCAATTGAGCAAAAAATATGGCATTAATTGTAAGAACAATAAAATCAATAAAAAACTTCAACAAAAACATTGAGTGAACACAACATTAAAAATATAAATACAGTTAACATTCAAACAAAACAATAAATTGAGTCAAACGTGGGTTAAGTAGAAAAATAATACCTTTCCTCAGGTGTAACAGTGATTAACAAGAGTTGAGACAAAAGTGAAAAAATACTTTGTGTTTAGCTTTTCGTGGGTTCACTCAGACGTCAATGAATTTATATTTCATGGGTTTGTTGGGAACATTGATGAGTCGAGTCCTCACTTCAATGTCTTCATAATTGTATTCAATCCTAAAGTTTTGAATAATTTTGGCCAAAAGGACATACATTTCCATTTCGGCAAACCTGCGGCCAATGCACATACGCGGGCCGTAACCGAAAGGGATTAACAGAAACGGAGATCTTTTGCCGTTTGAATGAACACATTGTGACTGTTTTAGCCAACGCTCCGGAATGAAAGACAGGGGCTCTTCAAACCACTCTGACTGTCGACACGACACCTGATTTTGAGTTATTATTTGTGTGCCTTTGGGCACAATGTAGTCATCGATCACTATGTCCTGAGTAGACACCCTTCCGATGCCAATCGACACAGGAGTCAAACGCATCGTCTCTTTAACGCAGGCCTTAAGGAAAGTCATTTTTGACAATTTTTGAGGGGAAAGGGATTCGGATTTTGATTTAAGTATTGAATTGATTTCATTCCTCAACCGATTCTGTGCCTCAATATTGCGCGACAAATGATATAAAGTAAAGCCAGCGGTGAATGTTGTGGTGTCGATGCCGGCCAGGAATAGGTCCACAATCATCGCAAACACATCTCTTTTATCAATGTTTTCGTTATTAAGGAATTGACTTAAAATTGATTTGTCTTTAGAGTCAAACGATTTACTGCTTTTCAATTCAATGGACTTTAAATTGAGGTATTTGTCAATAATACCGGCCATACAGTCCTGTGCCGACACCAACATCCTGTAGTCTCTGGTGTCCGAAGTCTGCCAACTGTTAGTCATCTCAGTCCTCATAACGGCTTCATTAGTCATGTGAGCGGATCTTATCATCAGTTTTGCATCACTTTCTTCACTTAAGTCAGTGTTAAGACAACCCAGTCTTGAGTCGAGCGCCAAAACACCGGTGTTTTCGAGTGACCACAAGTAGAGATCGTTGTGAAAGTCTGACAGCTCTTGGTTTAAGTCTCTTTGGACGCGAATGTTGTCAATCAGATCATTGGTTATGGTTTGGCAGTCATTCATATAGACGTTGACATTGTTTTGGTTGAGTAACTGTTGTTGAAATAGTTTCCGCAATCGATACCATTCCTCACCGTTTTCGGGGAACAGTCCTCCCGAGCGATACCTCAGCGGACGATCCAAACGGTACTTCAGTAGCGCTCTATGGCTTCGACGCAACGGATATCTGCCCTCTTGTCTGAAGACAGACTCAATGTCTTTGGGATCAAAGACGTGACAAATGGTTAGATTCCTGTCAATCACTTCCTTCACTACTTTGCCGTACTTTTTGAGGTTTGACTCCGCGTTTGAGTCCATTTCGTGTATTTTGTAATCGCCTTCAAATCAAACGACAATTAATTGACAAACAATTCAAACCCTAATTGTCTTCAAGTCTTCAAATACTTACCAATGATTGGAAGATATCTCCATTTGTTGCCAACTATTGGCAGTGGTTTTGGACCCGGAATACAATCAAATGGTTTTAAGTTCAATGAATTTATTGATCGTTTGTCTGAACTAATGGTAAGTGAAGTCCACTTCCGGTTAAATGCATTCAATAGTCGTTTCATTTCTCTATCAATCAATGGCTAACTCAAGACATTATACTTCATCCGAGTCTTGAGATCAGGTCCTAAACAACCGCTTCTTTGTGTGACATTTGGTTCACTGTTTTGATCAACAAGTGATGGACTGAACATAAAAGACGTCTTTTTATTGTAATAACAGTTCAGGAGTTGAAAAAAGTTTTGTTTAGTTTTGGGTTCAAAACAATCAATGATTGGGTTTTGTGTATAACATATACATCATTAAGGAATTGAAATGATCTATGCACTTATTTTGGTTTTATCTTGGTGGTAATGTTGCAGGTAAAGTAAAATTATGGTAGGAGTAGGGTTAGTTGTGATGACACTCAGGGTTTGTCTAATTATTAGCTTTTAATTTAATATTATTTTAATTATTAATTAATTTTTTATAAAATATTTTGAATTAATATTAAATTTAGTTTTTATTTGACTTAAAGTCTAAAAGATTTAAAAAGACATCTCTTATAGGCTTAGAAAGTGAGCACAGGTATCAACAAAGGGAAGGCAATGAAAGGTGAAAATTGAGAGATTTTATGACCAATAGATTGGATTATGTATTGGAAACCGACTGAGCATTAAATGTGCGGACAATTGTAGGCCTGAAGACCATAAGACCATAAGACCATAAGACGGGTCATTCCTTGGAGTGATTGAAACACTTTGCCATCAATTGCTTCAGAAATTGGTTTTTTATTATTAGTTAAAAGTATATAAAGAAGTATTCATTCAGTCATTCATTCGTGTCTTTAATGTCTTTGAGATTCCGTTAATTCGTTGGACTTTTATCTACATATCTGTCCTCTAATGTCATGAATGGCTGTCCAGTCTATCAGTGCCTATATATGTGCCTCCAGTAATGGTTTTGTCAATTGTGACAATAGAGGGAAAGGTATGGATAGGTTGTGAGAAGTGCTACTCCAGAGGTGGTCCACCTTTTTATATGAGTGGAAGTGTTGTACAGTATTATAGTATTAATACCTTTCCTTTACTTTACATTACTTTACGTTTTATTAAACTTTTACTTTACTTTATGTTTTGCAGTAAATTTGGCGAACATTTGCTTTCTCGCACCGGTATTCAGGTGTGTTGTGTCCATCAGAGTGAGTGCCTGTGCCTCTCAAGTGCACAAGTGGGTCAGTAATTGAGGTGCAGAACCGCACTAATGCCACAGCACTTGAAAATTATTCAAATTCTATGTCTGAATGAAATTTTGTAATACTTTTACTCAATTCATAACATTGTCTACCAATCCCTTCCTATCCCTTCCAATACCTTGACTATTGAAATATCGATTCATTTATTCATTCATTGAAACTGTTATTCAGTTTTCCATCACTTTTAGTGAACTTTTGTATAAAGTTATCGGAAATACACTAAAAGAAAGTCAATTTTGATAAACAATTGTGAAATAAAGTTATCATTGATTTTGTGCTACCATTACATCAATTGGTACTAAAAGTACAATAATTGTACTCAAATTGTCAGTCGATCAGCAAAATTACAAAACTAAGCAAACACTCTAATTGAGGGCACCTTTGGTTTCATAGCACTGGCATCACAACAGTACTGCTATTGCTATCCAAAACACAATTATCTAAACTTCTTTCGAGAACTTTGTTTTCAATAATTATTAAAACAATTGATATTCAAAACTAAATCCACACTTAATCCACATTTTGGTTACAATTGTTTTAAAGTTTAGTTAAAATACTTGAAAATTCAAATTTCATTTGTTTTGAAGTATTTTTTAACCAATAAATCACTTTTTGTTTCACTTTTTGAAGTCATTTATTATTTAATGTTTTTTCATAATTAATAAAATTTTGCAAACAATAAGAGAAAACTTTTTTAATAACAGAATTCAATAGATTTTAATTGAATTTCTGTTTTATTACATAAAATGGTAATAATTTTCCGCATTTGTTGCAAATTATTGTAAAAATCACTTAATTTTAAGAAATTTAATAATTTTTTTAAATTAAAAATTCAATGAATTATTGCATTCAAACACGAAATACGAAATTAAATTATAAACTGAAAGCTGAAAGAGATATACAGTATATGAAAGGTATTGGCAATCATTAGAACCCAAAGAAAAGACTCAAACAAAACACTAACAAATAAACCGGTGCTTCGGCTCTACTCTAAAATCAAATACCGTTCCAGTAGTCTATTCTTCGGAAAATATCCACTGATTTGTGTGCTCTGAACAGCATTTGTGTTGTTTGGGCCTTAAGGTAAACGTGCAATTAAGGCACACATATAATGGGACGACAGCTCTTATTATACCTACTCTACACTGGTTTGAAACTATCGGTTCTGTTAATGAATTTCTGGCTTTATTTTCTGATACATTCCTGCGATTTATGACACCAGAGGAACAGCTTTAGGTATAGGACTGGCAAACACTCGCGAGAGAGAGAGAGAGAGAGAGAGAGAGAGAGAGAGAGAGAGAGAGAGAGAGAGAGAAATTAAAATTCATTAACTCTTAGTTAAAATTCACTCTCAATTGAGGCCACACTTTGAAAGTGTCTGTTCTTATACTTGAAATGTGTTCACACATTAGCACATATAGTGCGAGAACTTTATTAAAAGCAGAGTTAACTTAAATTTATATGATTTCGGGCACCAGTAGTGTAGCTATAGTTAAACATAACTAATAAAATGTGTGGAAAATTATTTTGAGTTAATTTAAAACTAATTAAAGTTTTGACAAATCAATTGAGTTTACGGTTAATTAAAGTCAGAGAAAGATTTATTTGAAAGCATAACTACAACAAAACTATTTGGTTCTGGGAATTAATACTTCAAAATATTTATCAAATATTTTATAAAATTATTAGATATACCCCTGAATTGTGTAAAGTATGCGATATTTAATCAAATCAAACAAAAAATATATTTTATTTGGTTTTTATTGATAATAAAATTAAAGACAAATTTTTCAGATTTTCTTTCCTCTTATAAATTGATTTCAATTTTTGTACTTTAAGTTCAAACGGATTCCCGATTTTGATGATTGAAGTGTCACTGAATGACAATTGCATTCAATTAAAGTATTTGTTATGAAATACAATGTATTTTTTCTAACTATCGATGAAATCATTTTCAATTAATTACAGTTTTGGCACACATTTTATGTTTCGATTAGTATTAATACAATTACTTTTGATTATTTCAAACATTAATATATGGTTTGATAAGAAATGTTATGAAATATACTCTACTTTACTGTATATTACTGTACATTACTTGACAATAATTGTTGGCTTCTATTGAATTGAAATATTTATCTAATATTGTGATAACAGTCTCTGTATTTCAAGTGTTATATGTCTTATGACTGACGGCTTCTTCTTCTCTATTTAGGACTTCAATTGTGTTTAAAACTTGTTTAAAATAATGAAAATCTTAACTAAACTGTCAATGGATTGCAAATTTTAATACAGAAGTACTGGAAATACAATATTCAATGATTTGAGACATGAATTGAAAGAAAGCTTCAAAATTTGATTTCATATAGACTTTTGAATAATTATATTCTCACTCAAACTCAACACACCGTTCAGTCGTTTTGTGATTTGTTGTTTGATTTATAAAAATCTTATTTGTTTTTTACAAAATCACTATTTGTATGACTATTTGTATGACTATTTGTATGCATAAGTGTTACTAAAGTTTTTATTTCTGCAAAAGTTTTTTATTTTCTGTAAAAATCTATAATTAATTTTGAAGATCACATATAATTCAAGGACTTTATGCGTTTGAAATTTTTTATATTTGTGTTTGAGGTTTGAAATGATAGAAATGATAGAAATGATAGAAATGAGAGACAGGGAGAGACAAGGAGAAACAAGGGAGAGAGAGAGAGAGAGAGAGAGAGAGAGAGAGAGAGAGAGAGAGAGAGAGAGAGAGAGAG
>JAQGAT010001153.1:0-17255 GCA_034687845.1 Pantelozetes paolii
CTTGATTTGCATTCGCTTTGGTTTAGACTTATTTGACTTTCAATTCCCTGACTATAGAGATGTCAGCCCCAGGTCTACACGAATGATATATTCGGGTTACGCCTACTTCTTAAGCAAAATCCTGGACCTATTTGATACTATTTTCTTTGTATTGAGAAAGAAATATTCACAGGTGTTGATAGTTTGCACCTTAAGGGGCAAAGTTTATTAATATTTGCTTATATAGTGAAAGTGAATTAAATTTAGTTTTGATTTTTACCCCTAAATTAGATAACAGTTTTACATCTATACCATCACTCAATTGTGCCAATGCTTGGTTGGCTGGCGCTTAGAATATCGCCGACCGCCGCACCAATAGGTCTGTTCCCAATTGTCAACTCACTGGTGCACACAATAATGTACTCATATTACGCACTGTCGGCTTTGGGCCCACAAATACAGCCATACCTTTGGTGGAAACGATACATAACTTTACTACAATTAATCCAATTCACTGTTTATGGGGTCTATTATACAGCCTTCCTATTCCTACAGACAGGTTACCCGAGTATATACCTGTCCATCGGTTTTGTACAGCCATTCATATTCTTCTATATGTTTTGGCAGTTTTTTCAATACTCTTATTGTAAGCAAAGAAATAATATTAAAATACAAATCAAAACCAATTGAAACACAAATGAAAATAATATTTATTAATATATTTTTTGTTGTTTTTTATGAAATAGTGTTTCAAATGAAGGAAAACATGAATAAAAATAATTAATACTATATTTTGAATACAATTTTGTGATTTATGTGAACAACTATTTTCAGGTATTATTTCGTCGACTAATAAATTGTGTAAAAAGTGCTTTGATTTGCATTTTATATGACAGCACTTGTAGTCAAATATAAATTTTTATGATTGAAATTAACATAAGATATTATTTTCGCAATCAATTGTATTGAAGAATAAATTTGAATAACAATTGAATCAAAAAATATTTACAATATTTTAAAAAACAATTTTTTAGTGACTTAACCGTAAAACAGGTGGAAAATCGCTGAGATTAATGTTTGGCACCCTTTCTAACGCTGCAGACATTAAGGTTACTGTTTTCGTGGGAGGGTATCTAATAATTCCGGATTCTATGGCAGTAGTCGGCAGACAGACCACCTTAAGGGTGGACAGGAAAAGCAAACATATTATAGTTAATATGATATTTAAACCGTTAAATCTATTCACGTGCTATTTAGAATCAATATAACCAGGTATCAATTGATAATGAAATATAAACCATAAAACTTTACCCATGATTAGATTATATTTTATTAAAAACTCACCCTGGCTATCTTGGCTTCTAAAAATAGTAAGCTATTGAATGACAGTTAAAGATTTAGTTCAATTAGTGTTAATATTAAACTAGTTTTCACTCTTACCCCCTTAAAGGGGGAAACAATCATAACAACAAAACTCAGGTTTTAGTTACAAATTTTTATTTTAGTGTTTTGTTGTGTGACTGAACTGTTGAGTGAATTGCAAATTCAAATCAAATGTGATTTTCTCTTCAAAAGAAACGACAAAAAACCTTATGTTTTAATACATTCATAAAATTTTATACATTAATGAAATGAGAAAACATTTACACTATGGCATACCTGTGCTCAGTATCTGCTATGTAAAGTGCTAGTGGTATATGCTCTGTGTTATGTATAAGTGCGGTGACATGTCTGAGCTGATACACAACTGTTTCCAGAATTGTAAGGAAATAACTATTTTTTTTGTTTTGAAAATACAATAAAATTTAAATAAATTTATTTCAAATTAAAATAATTGAAAACTGATTTTCATTTGAGTTAAGAGTAAAACAAGAAAATTGTTTTCTTGTTATCAATTAATTGAAAGCAAAATATGAACTCATTTTCCGGAAAATGACAAAAAAATTATTGTTTAAAAAGTGTCATAACTTTTGAATCAATTTTGTTGTGAATATTGTTTTTGTTTTTTGAAAATCTTTGCAAACATTACTAAAGTATTATCTTTTTCTAAACCTAAAGCCGTGTGATAATACCTGTGCCATGAATATCAGTGCTAACAGGCATTATCTCCTCATCAATGGATTATCCTATTATGTAGCAGACTTTTGGAATGAGATGGGTGATCCAAGTAAATAACCCTTTCCTCTATGAATAAGTGAATATAAACAACATCTGACATACCTTTATTAAGGAACACAAGATTTACCTCTCATGACGAATGGACCCTGGACTATGTGCACCATCATGTTGGCCTACCTCTTATTTGTCACCCGTGTAGGTCCACAGCTGATGAAAGACCGACAACCCTTACAAATAAGACATTTAATGCTTGTTTACAACGTTTTGCTAATCCTATTCAACGTCTACTTCTTCATTGAAGCCTTGATTTGCATTCGCTTTGGTTTAGACTTATTTGACTTTCAATTCCCTGACTATAGAGATGTCAGCCCCAGGTCTATGCGAATGATATATTCCGGTTACGCCTACTTCTTGACCAAAATCCTGGATCTCTTCGACACTGTCTTCTTCGTCTTCAGAAAGAAGTACTCGCAGGTATTGTATAATACATTATTACATATACCCCTTAAGCCCCATTCCCTTCACACAGATATCAGTATTGCATTTATACCATCACACAAGTGTACCACTGCTGGGATGGCTGGCCATCAAAATATCGCCGACATCAGCACCAATAGGTTTGATACCAATTGTCAACTCATTCATCCACGCAATTATGTACACATATTATGCACTGACATCACTGGGCCCTGAGTACAAGCGCTGGCTGTGGTGGAAGAAGTGGATAACTGTCCTACAGATGAATCAATTTGTTTTGTTTGGTGTCTATTACACAGTGTTTGTAGTCATGCAAACCGGGTATCCATTCATTTATCTCGCCTTAGGTTTTGTACAGCCATTCATATTCTTCTACATGTTTTGGGACTTTTTTAGTCAGGCATATGCTGTCAAAAATAAGAAAGGTTAAACACAGTTTTAATTAGGCGAAGGAGAAAATAGTTTCCGGATTAGTTTTAAATTTAGGTTTTAATTGAAAATATCTTGTTTTTATGTGTTTTCTTATTTGTTATCTATTTTTGTGTTAATTTATTTGTTATTTTGATTACTATTACAATAATTGTTAACATTTTTCTGATTACTATTCAATCATAAGATTTCTTATCTATATCTTTGATCTTTCGCTGAAAATGATTACAATTTTAATTAAAATTTTTAAAAGAAAAATAATATTAAACTATTTTTTAAACAAAATTTTAAGTAATATTTAATTTAATGTTTTAAACTCTAAACCAAAGCCTGTATTCAGTGATCAGTTCACGAGATCTTAAGATCAATCAAAATATTTGACTGAAATTAGTCGTGAAATTCAATCATATTTTTTGAACAAAAATCTAGATTTTTATTCAAATATTTTTTGTGACTATATTTACATTAAGTGCTCAAAAGATTAGGTCATTAATTGAGAAAATGTTTTTCAGTTTAAAAAATAATTTAGTAATAAATCGTTGAATAATTTTCTTGAATTAAAAATTAATTATTCATTTGAAACCAAATATTACAGACATTTCTGATGAACTAATTTCTGACGAAATGCTTATGACTTATAATAAGCACTGAATTTAAACGCAAAAAACTATTTTGTATTTTCAGCTAAACTTGATTTCAAGTCACTAAACACTGAATTAATTTTTAACTAATGATTAAATTCGGTTATAATGTTGTGATTGTTAACATACTTGTGCCGAAACGCACAGAAAGGCTAATGCACTTCTAAACTACAGTAATTTAAAGGCAAAGGACACACAAATCGTTAGTAAAACTTTCAAAAAAAAGTCATAACAACTCAAAACTTGTTTTTGATTTTAAACTACATTTGTTTTACTGGACTTTGAAGACAAAAATTGACAAAACTTTTGAAATGGTTTTCTCATTCAATGAAACTTTATCTAAATATAGATAAAAACCTCTCAAAAGTATACCAAACCTTATGTAAGGATCGGTGAAAAAAGGGTTTTATTTTCATTTCAAACATTTCTAAGATTTTAATCGCATTATAAAGAATTATAATTAAAACGACAACAAAAACTACAAACAAATAAATAAATCAAATTAATAGTTGAAAAATATTTAGACCCTGGTTAAAGATTTTATCAATTACTTTATGCATTAACAATAATTTACTATTGATTTGAATTCCAACACTTGAATCACATATGAAGTAACGATCGGTTGTTTTAATTGCAGCAAAACATCCAACACTTGACAACAAGAAGTGATTTTTTGTTTTTGAAAGTTTGATAATTGAATCACTTTTCTCGCCATAACTCCTACATCACCCACCAGTCCGTACTGTATGGCCAGTCCATGCACTCCTTTGAGTTACCGAAACATAGTTGGTTTGTCCAACGTTTATCAATCCACAGGAGATTATAAGTAATTTTAAATAACTGTCCTCTAATTGAATCATAAGTTTAAAATACCCCCTCTTAAAGGGGCATTTAATAATTAAAGAAGAGAATATAATTCAATAGGATTGATGTCCAAACAGTCCAACAATAACTCAATTACAGAATCAAATAATAGGAGAAATGTTGTTTTTCGATATAACTTTTTGACTAAATTTCCAGTCCATAACTTTTGGATGCCTTTGTCGGCACTTTCCTATCATAAACCCAACCAATTCACGCAAAGAAGTGGATGAATGGGTCGGGGATTCAATTTTATTAAATTAAGAAAACATTAAAAACAATTAAAACTTTAATTTTATATTACATTTAATGTTAATTTGATTTCTCATTAAATAACTGTTTATTAAGACTTGACTTCAGATTTGATTTGTTATACGTTTGTCGATAGAAATCAAAGAACATATAGAAAAACAGTGGGTTTTGTCCGACAACCAGATAAAACCAATTCATGGGATAACCTGTCTGTTTATGATACACAAGACAGCCATAAGTGCCACAAATGGCAAACTGCATGATCTGAACCACTGTTATGTATCGCTTCCACCAGAGATAACGGCGCACTTCTGGCCCGAAAGCGGCCAAAGCATAGTATCCGTACATTAAGGTATGGATACCAGAGTTGATGAGCACAAACATCCGTATTATTGGTATCATTGCGTTGTATTTGAATGATATCCAGAAGAGGAGCGGAACCACTGTGTGATGGTATAAGTGAAGGGACGTTATCTGTCTGTCCTTTTTGCGCAACACTATGAACACAGTGTCCAACAGATCCAGTAATCGGGATATGAATAAAAACCAACCTTCCGTTAATGTATACCAAAAATGCAGTTATTATTTGAGTTTAAAATTATATAACTATTCAATTACTAACCCAAATAGAGATACCAGAGTGTGTCGGGTGATCTATCGTCACGGGAGGGGTATTTGAAGTCAAAAAATATGCGCCCCTTATCCACAGATATCAGTGCCCAATAAAATGCAAAAATATTTGCGCAAACCATCACTGAATTGTAAAATAACATCACTTTCTTCAGTTCGTATGGCTGTCTGACAGTTAAAGGGGAGATAAGGGGGTAATACACTCTCATTTATAATAAGGGGCTAAAAGTCACTTTTTACCTGTTTTTCATAATATATGGCAAATAAACTCTTGTAATGAATATATAACCTAACATTATGGCCAGTATTTGCCAAATACCACCTTTGATGAGCACCCACTGATTGACCCGGGGATCACCAATGTCGTCCCAATACTGGTCCAAATAATAACCGAGTTTTTCAAACAAATTCATTATTAAATAACAATTATTTTAATCAACACTTAATTCACACAAACAATAAAATAGTGACAAAAAATTGTTAATAGACTTAGAAATGCCGTTTTAGAGCTGCACTGGTAGTCACACATCACTAAAAATCAAATTATAATCGCATCTATGATTAGCATTATAATGACTAATGAATGGGTCAGTATTATGCATACCAGTGCTCTTGAAAAGTGTGTTTAACAAACAGTATTTCACATATAATAGTGAACGCAATGATAAGAAAAGTTCAAAAATGTTTTGTTTTGTTTGAACTAATGTTAACTTATTTTTCTTTATGTGTGTTAATAGTGTTTAAAATCTATCAGATCCCTGGGTCGGCGAGTCAGTGCCCATGTATGCGATTACAGAGCAAAGGAATACCACTTATTAAATAAGTTGTGCTATTTTTAAGGCACTATTTATAGTCGATATCATAACTTCAAATGTGTATAAAAATTGAGTCCAAAGTTATGTGAAAAACAAGTTTTACCGCTATTCCTGTGTTTATCACAAGTTTTTTGGTGACCCGGAGTATAATTGTTTTAATCAAACAATTGATTGTTTTTTCTTCTTTCACTCAACAAATCATTTCTTAATTCATATAAATATTAAAATAAAAAACATTTGTTTTAAATTCAAATAAATTTTATAAAAATTTATTGCATTTTTAAAATCAATTTTTTGACTAAAATTCAATTCATATCTATTTTTATCATTAATTCCTGATTCAAGGCTTAAGGCTATTACCAGGAACTGGTGCTGACCGGTGGGTAAATCACATGACCTCTTGTCCGGAAAACACTTTTTTTGCACAAATATCATGAAATGACCGCACATTAAGTGTCGGCCAGAAAAACAGGGAAAACCCTTATTTACTTGATTTCAATTGCGATAATAGCCTAAATACCTAACCACCAGTGCGTCAATACTGACCATTAGTGTTAAAGTAGACATACTATCAGTCGGGACAGAGAGTGGAGAGACAGTGACTATCGTCTAAGAGTTTGTGAATGCTTTTTGTTTAATAGCCTACACTCTCGTCCTCTCTGTGACCGTCTGTCCAAAAATAGGCTAAACTTAATATACGTGACACTATATTAACGAGAAAACTTTCCGCATTGGCACCGGTAGTCTATTGAGTGATCTGTAATCTCAAACAAAGTTTATTTCCAGAAATTTCACAAATAATTGATTTCTCAGAATATCTCCGCTTTCTGTCCATAGTCTTGGCACCGGAAGGTCACTCATAACCGGTGGGCACTGGATGTTGGGAACTGACAGATAATGTTTTGATTTTAATCGTTTATTATTAACTAAATAATGGTTTTTCATTAAAGCACAGGTAGACAGATGTTATAAATTGTATTAATATAAGTTTATTAATAAATATTTTATTGTAAGTGAGAGTGGATATTGAAGGACAGGTAGTAAATAATCATTGAGTTTATGATATAATTTTAGACCTGAGCTTTGGATTTCACATAATATACATAAATCATTGAAAATAATTTGCAATTTCAGTGAAATATAATTACAATTCAAATGAAATCTTCTTTGTTTTTGAAAATAAATGATTGCTTGAAGTGATTCACATAAACATAAACAAGAAACTAGACATCAATTGAAATACCTTTCACTAAAACACTCATCAAAACCAATCATGAATTGATCTTAGAGTTCAAGATTAAGTCTAATAATATTTATCATTGACTTTTTGACGTCAATTGAAATTTTGTGAAAAATATATTTCACGTTTTGATAAATATAAACATAAATAAGAAATATAGACATAAATGGAGAGAATATTTGTGAAAATGTTTTCCGAAATCAATTGAAATTTAATTCAGTTTTTGTCTTATTGTAAACAAAAAACAAAAATATTTCTCATTTGTTGTATAAATAGAAAAATAAAACCAAAACTTTCCCTTTTAAAGAGAAAATGAGATCTTAAAGCCAGGTGACTGTCCAGAAGCTACTGCAGGTGTCCAATAACATACCTGTGCTCTAACATCAAATGCCCCTCTCCTTTCACTTAGGAATTTCTCTATATAAACATATTGAGAGCAAATTTCTCTTCATATGTACTTTCGCTTTCATTTCAATCATCGGGTGCCTCAATAAAAGTGAAAGTGTTTTGCACTCACCTCAACCTAACAGTGCTCACCATTTAAACTGATTTACTAAACTAATCTAATGAGGAATAATCTGAAGAATATTTGAACTTTGATTTGATTGACAAAAATGAGGAGAAAAATCATGATTTTCTGATCAAATGGTTGTTTGAATTCAAAGCAAATACTTTTTTATTTCATTAATAATCAGTTCATTATATAATTAATAGTATTTTAATTAATCAAAAGGAAAATCAGTTCAATATATATCATACTTTCCTCAGCATATCATCAGACCATTACTGCTGACCCTGTCATCTACTACCAGTGCTCTTCAGTAGTCAGCGTTTTTTCTTCAGTGAAAGAGAAACTCTTTTCTATCACTTGTTTCAAGTGTTTTAAAACATTCAACAATGACTGAACACATCATCAATAACTCATCGCTGACTATAACCCAGCAGTGTTTCAAAGATGGACTGGATAGGTTTACCGAACAACTGTTGTCCCTCTTCTACATAATATCACCATCAGATTCAACACACGACGACCCCTACAACGTTCCCAACTATGAAGTAGCGGTCGGTTTTGCACAAATAATAAATATTTTTAACAATGATTTCATTTATAAATTATTTTTTCCCTTCAGTTGATGCCAGCGATCGGTCTTTTGCTGGTCTTAGAACAGGTCATCCGATTCTTCCAACGAAAAGATTTGTCCAGATTTCAGGACCTGATTATCAATGTTGGCTCAGCGCTCATATTCACCTTGGCCAGGTATGTCTAATTTAATGACCTAATTCAGATTATTTTAAAATTCAAATCAGAATATTCTTTGCAAAAATATATACTTGACTTTAAAATCAAATTAAATTTGGACACTAACATTTCCAAGATTTACATGTTTGAAAAGTGCTAGATAAGAGTTCATTTGTAAATATTACAGAGTATTGCATAATATTGGTGCTAAAGATGTCAATAACTTAATCATCAGATTATAACTGCTTATTATATTCAATAAAATTTAACCTAAAATATTAGATAAACAAAATTGAAATTGGTTAAAATGTGATCTCAATAAACCACACTGAATAACAATTTTATAGTTATAACAATTTAATGATTTGAACATGCTTACTTTAGTGAATTCTCATATTAGAGCAAGCATATTCACATTTTATTAGTTATTTATTGAGGGTCAGTACAGTAGAGCACTTGTTATTCAAAATCAAGTACATTCTCTCAATTAATTAATTACAGGTGTTTTGAATAAATAAATTAAAGATAACCTGATTATAAATTCAAATTAAATTTGGTCATTATCTAATCGATTGAGGAAAGTCTTGAGTCTATTCCAAGAATTTGTGCACAAATTTTCAAATAATAACAAAATACCAGTCATAAACAAATTGAGCAATGTCAAATCTGGTTTATTAACTTGGTCTAATTTTATATTAAACAAAACAGAGTATTTCTGCTCACTCTGGTAATAACAATCTTCACCTGGTTATATGACAACTATCGTATAGTAGATCTACCCCTGCACTCAGTGTGGACATGGATTCTCTCGCTATTGATGGTTGAGTTTGTCTACTACTGGACCCACAGATCGCTCCATGAGTTCAATATCCTATGGGCTGCCCATCAGTTCCATCACATGGCAGAGGACATCAACATCACCACAACTATACGCGACTCAATTGTCGATCTCATTATATATGATGTAAAATATTAATAATTAACCCTGGTTACCTCATTTTATATTAATAACTACCTAGATTATTTTGAAATATCTAATCTTATCATTATTATCATGTTAATAATAGAAATAATTAAGAAGGCTCTATTATTCTAATAATAATTAGCAAATAGTTTCAAGCACATCTTAAATGAACCTATTTCATTTTATTCCCAAACAGGTATTTCCACTTCCACTGGCAGTGATAATCCCGCCCCCAATACTGGTAGTGCACATACAGTTCAGTCTGATCTATCAGATTTGGTTACACAACGAAGTGGTCGGTAATCTGGGTTTCATTGAGTACGTGATTAATACCCCGCGTCAGCATCGGGTACATCACGGGAAGAACCGGTACTGTATTGATAAAAACTATGGCGCACTCATCATGATATGGGACCGAATGTTTGGCACTCATCAGACAGAGAAGGAGACCATTGTCTTCGGCATTGTGTCGCCAACGCCCAAGACTTTTGACTCAATGACTCTACAGTTTGGTTACTATCGAGACATTTGGCAAAAGTTTAATAGCGTTGAAGGCGTTGCCAATAAGTTGTCGGCACTGTTCAAAGGGCCCGGTTGGGCACCGGGTAAACCTAGATTGGGACTCATCAGTGACGTACCAGAGCCCGATCCTAGCCTTCCGAAGTACAGTCACAATCCTTACATACCCTTCTGGAAGATGATCTACATCTCAATTCACGGCTCTTTCCTTGTGTTGGGTTTCTTCTTACTGGCCGACCATCCCTTCATTGTATGTATAAAACTAATAACAGTTAATAAAATATGAGTAAACTGACCCTTCTTATGCATAACTTTTAGGTAGAATTTAAACTTGTTGAAATTTATCACAATCTAATAACCTTTAACATCCTAACTGTATATACCCCTGGATACTATATATTTAAATGAAGGGACATTTCTTGCAAAATATATTCAGGAAAATATATAGTATAGATTGAAATTTTAATGAATTAAATGTCTGCCAATAAATAAAGAACCTTGGAGATTATATATAAAATATTTAATATATAAACAAAATTACAGTTTTTCTCTCAAAATATAAACTAACCTTAACTTTGATACCATTCCCACAGCGCTTCTCACCTGCAAAAGGTCTGATCGGAATGTTTTACATAATATTTGTTTTGACATCTTTTGGCACTATTTTTGACGACCGGTTAGTATGAAATGAAAAATCAGTTAAAAATAAAAAATATTTAACAAAATCTCAAATATCGCAGAAAATTCGCGCCAATAGTGGAAGTGATCCGATGTTTGACATACTTTCCGTTTGACTACTACTTCATATCTTCACTCCAGTGGCAGATCGGCCGCAATGAGTACCTACTGGTGAACAGCATCCTATGGTTTGTGCGTGCGGTGCATATCTTCTCAATAATATTCTGGCTCTTCTATCAAATCATCAATTGTTTCCGTATTGCACGCAATAATAGCCACGAGTATGTGGTCGCCGCCAAAGTGGACAAGGATGTGGAGAGTGACACCTCTTCAGGCATTCTTCGAAACAAATGTCAGAAAATATTCTCAATATTTGGTATACTTTTGGGTCTTTTGGCGTTTTTAACCGCTTGGATGTCGCGCATGGATTCATGCACTCAAATGTTGAATGAGTGGAAAATTGCTTAAAAATATACCCCTTTTTGAAAACACCTTTCATAATTCATATTAATCTCTTTTATTTATCCTTTTTTACGATAACAATAAAATTCATTATTCAATTAACATGGAATATAGTTTAGAATATTCTTACTTGCTAATTTCAGCATTTAAACTGATATTATTGAAATTAAGCTAGCTCAAATCGGCTGTATTTTCAGTATGATCTTTGTTATCTTTAATCAATAAAAGTTGTACTTTAATTGTGTTTTAATTTTATTACTGTAATTGAGTTAAGTTTTGTCTCACACTGGAGGGTTGGTAAACAAGTACAAACAGGGATAGCCTACAAACTGTACACAATATTGTGAGCACATTTGTTCATGGTTGAGCACACTGTGCAGAATAGGATTGGTTCTTGTCAATCCTGATATTTTTATTAAATAATTTCATGATAATATCAATAGTACACAGTGAATAATATGTGTCTGGGTCAATTAATTCCATCAAAAATGAGTGAAATATTATTAACATACCTGTGCTTTGAATAAATTGCATTAGAAATTGATGAATGAGTTGTGATTATCATGTGTTTGACATAAATTTGATTTAAAAATACAATTAAAATAATAAATGATTTATAATTTTCTTCATTTATAAACACATCAATTGTTTTGCAACTAATGTTTAATCTATTTTTTTAAATCAAAGTCTTTGTGTTTTTAAATAACTTTATTATCATTTCATTTGAATTAGAGTTCAATAAAAAAAATCAAAGAAATTATGAAATCGTAAATCAATTCTTAAAATAAATAAACAATTTGTAAATCAATGAAATAATTATTGAATCAATGAGATTGGTCATTCTTAGCACTGCACAAATACTTGACTTCTAGGTCAAATAAACAACGGAATTGTTTATCAAAAAACTGAATCATAAAATATTATTATTATTTTTCTTGTGTTATATTAATTGAAATTTTCATTAAATTATTAATGTTTTCAAAAGAAATTCAGGTCTTTATTGAGGAAACTCTTTAATATTAATCATTAGATTAATATAAACAAGTCAATAAATTCCAGCTAAACTGTTCCAGATTATCATTGATAGGTAAATTGTCAGTAACTAAGATTCACCCGTAGCTATCAGGTGGGGAGTGGGAAAATATCTTAAGTTTCTGATATGAAGATTAACCTAATTCATTTATTTAATTTCTCTTGAAATTAGGAAAGATTGTTTATCAGTTAGCACTTGGATCTGATTTAAACAACAAACAAAAAAAGTTGAGTGCGAAATTGAAAATTCTTAATTTAGGCAATCTAGATAAAATTATTTTAATTAAATGTAAACTAGCATAAACATATTTGCATTATGATAATTATATCAAATTGATAAATTAGATGCAAAATATCTGTGAATATTAAGTTTGAAAAACCCTATTTCTGGACTCAAAAAATATCATTTCAGCCCTAATAGGATGTCCTGTGCTCTCAATTTGACACAAATATTGATTTACAAATATATTAATGCAAAATATCAATACAAATGTGAATTTAGTTTAAGATTTTTCTCCTCACTTGTAATCTCTTTGAATAAAAATCTAAATTCAATGGATTATAAGATCGAGTGCTTAAGTGTACGTATATTACTGGACTGTGCGCTCAATTTTGTTGACGGATGAGAATTCCGGTCAAAAATAAAGTTATACTTATACTTAAAAATCACTTCACTTTTAGTTGTAATGAAAATCAGTGTCTGATTATCTCATTCAATGACTTGTAGTGAACTTTTCGCTGCAAATGAAAACTGTTTTTTAAAACAATTTTTCCCCAATAAGTGTCAAAAAGAGTTCTCAAACACAGATCTGATGTTTGGGTTATCTCTTAACTAAAGTGAAAGAAATATTTTGTCAAAAACTTTCATTCACTTCATTTGTATTGTTGAGAAATGTTATCACATTATTAGCACTCGTTTTCAAACTTCAATTGTTGTGAAAAGTAATGAACTGTTTATTTGATTTTTTATTCATTAAAACAAACGATTTATTAATAATTTCTATATTCAAGCAATTCATTGAGTATTTTGAACAACACTTTACCTGAAAATGTGTGTAAAAGTGGACAAAATATTAGTGAATGAGTCGTCACTTAATAACAGCACTAATCCAGTGATCGGTAGTAATAATAATCAAAGTTATGATTTAAACAACAATTTTCATCACAAAAGTGAATATAAACTACAAATTGTTTGGTTGAATGTCATCGTTATGTTCACATTGCATGTGATGGCTCTCTGCGGATACCTAACCCTTGTCACAGGTAAGAGAGCACTTTCACCCAATATATACCCCCTTATGAACTCATTCTCAATGTTATCAATATCAAGGTTCGGCCAAATTGTTGTCGAGTTTATACTTCTTTTCGGTGGGAATATTGAGTTCATTCGGAATCCTTGCCGGCGCTCACAGGTTGTGGTCGCACAGGGCTTATAAGGCCAAATGGCAGCTCAGACTCCTGTTGGCTGTACTCCAGACGCTGGCCCTTCAGAACGACATCTACGACTGGTGTCGAGACCATAGAGTGCATCACAAGTACTCTGAAACAGATGCCGATCCACACAACGCCAAAAGGGGCTTCTTTTTCTCGCACATGGGTTGGCTATTGTGCAGAAAGCACCCTGATGTCATCAAAAAGGGAAAACTTGTCAACGTGTCTGACCTATGGTGTGATAACTGCTAAATGAAATTGTATTTTCACAAAAATAACCTCTGATTTTCATCCAGGGCTGATCCAATCGTGCGATTCCAGAAGCGATACTACTATCCCCTGGTCTTAATATTCTGGTTCCTAATACCTGTCTCAATACCGGTCTACTGTTGGGGTGAGAGTTGGCTTAACTCAATACTCCTGAATACCTATCGCTATGTGATTTCACTGCAAAACACTTGGTTAGTGAACAGTTTGGCGCACCTGAAGGGGTCTAAACCCTACGACAGACACATTAATCCGAGAGAGAATCAGACAGTGGTATGAATTGACGGTTCAGTTGTTTGACTAATCTTTTTGCAGAAAATTCTCGTTATTTTAATCAAATATTTAATGTTTTAAACGCAAAACACAAAATCAGTTTCAATCTTAACGAGGGTTTACTGTAATAGCAATTCATTTAACAGTTTTTAATACATTTTTTCCTACCATTCCTTTGCAGACCTACCTATCACTGGGTTAGTAGTGTTTGAATACTTTTAATGATTTAAATTGTTTTACTAATTATTGCATTGTATTGATAGGGGAAGGGTATCACAACTATCATCATACGTAAGCGAACATTAGATTTACCAAGTTATAAAATTGATCATTTACATTTGTAATGCATTAACAAGGTTTCCCTGGGATTACTCGGCCTCAGAGTATGGATGGAAAGACAACTTTAATCCCGCGACCGCTTTCATCGACTTCTTTGCGTGGATTGGTTGGGCTTATGATAGGAAAGTGCCGACAAAGGCATCCATTGAGTCACGAGTCGGACGGACCGGAAATTTAGCCGAAAAGAGGTCCCAAAAAACAACATTTCTCCTATTATTTGATTTTGCAATCGGATCCTTGACACTCTGTTGGACTGTTTGGTCATCAATCCTATTGAATTATATTTTCTTCTCTAATAATTAAATACCCCTTTGAAAGGGGGAATATTTAAAATTTGTAATTTCAATTAGAGAACAGTTATTTAAAACTATATTAAAATTGTTTTTAGTAATTAAAGAAATGAATTAAAATATTGTCTAAATATTTGCTTGATAATGAAAAAACTATTTTTATCTGGGTTATATTTTATATTAATAATCTTATTAATTTATCAAATTTATTAATTTCAAATATAATGTTAACAAGTTAAATGTAAAACTCTAAATAGAGCAAAAGAGTGTGTTCTATCAAGTTCAATTCCTTTAATTAATAATTTAGATATTAAATAATCAATGTCAAATATTAAATATAAAATGATTGTTGTTTAAACTTATATTGTTGCTATTTTGTATCCTGGTTATTAATTCATACTGATTAAATCTTTATCACCACCATTATTAGCTAGGATATTTAGTCAATTGAGTTAACTAGATACTTAATTGAATTTATTTGAATCAATTCTCTATATATTTTAGATTAATTAATTTTATTATATTTTTATACTGTATTATTGAACAGGAACAAATTGTATGACGACGTTTATCTTGGATCAACATTTAAAATATTTCTTCAATATATCAAAGCAAACAATTTGTTTGAGATTATAACCAAACTTAGGTTCGTTTGACAATTCATAATAAGGTGCTATTAATTTATCATCTACACTGTAGTATCTTGGCCAATCAATCGACTTATCCAGAAGAGATGGCTTTCCTCTCTTTGCAAAAGAGCTCAAAATTTCAATCAATTCTTCAGACATTTTGCGCTCAATATCAGTGAAATTCCTAATATTCATGAATGAAAACCCAAACGCTGAGTAAATGTCCTCGAAATGACAGCTACCCATCCATTCACTGCACAGGTATTCATCAAATTTTGACTTAAAATTATAGTAATATTGATAGACATTTGCATTTTGATTGTAATTGTAGTACATTTGAGTGAATATAAATTCAGGACAACTTAGTAACACATCTCCCAAACTGTCTCCTATAGTGCGTCTCAGTTTGTTGGCACCGGTATTAGGCGACTGTCCAATAAAATAATAATTAGCAATCATATCAATATCTTGTGATATAATTGGAAATAACATTGGTAGAATCATTTTAAAATAGTTGAAAGCGTGATTAAAACTTAAATCTTCTGGTGTTTTCTTATGAAACATAACTGGGTCAATCATCTTGGCTAATATCCATGAGCCTTCATCTTCAGTACTTCCTATTAAAATACTTTTATTGCTAACAGAAACTCCCTTTTTTAATAAATTAAATGGCATGTCTTCAATTAATACTCCATCCAGGATAATTGAGGAGAGACAGCCATCATTGAATGTGAAAGGTACATTCAATTTCTCAGGTGCTATAGTGTGAAGACATTTAATCATCTCTGTTGTGAATTTATCGGTTATATTGTTGTCACTATTTCTGCAACCGATTTGTGTAGATAATTGTATTGACCTTTTAAGCACCAGTTCAGGGGAACAGATAGTGTATTTGGTGGCCACCCAGGCCGACATCATGATAGCATTAGAGAACAGATAACGTGTGATTGGTGAGAATATAAACACGTTGACGGATAATCCGCCGGCGCTCTCACCAAATATAGTGATCCTATTGGGGTCTCCACCAAAGGGTCTAATATTCTCATTAACCCATTTCAATGCCAGCGCCTGATCCCAGAGCGCTATATTACCAGGTCTTTCACTGTTACCGGTGTATAAGTGACCAAACATTGCCAACCGATAGTTAATAGTGACCACCACTACATCCCCTTTGGCTGATAACACGTGACCAGAATAGAACTGTTCCACTGAAGAGCCGAAAGCAAAGTACCCGCCGTGAATGAAGAACATGACTGGCATTAGAGGATCGGTAGATGTGTTTGTGCTCACCTTTGGTGACCATATATTCAGGTAAAGACAGTCTTCACTCATATCTTGATTGATATACAAGTTATGCGCCTTAATTTGAAAACAAGCCTTTGGCCAATGAGTTGCGTCAATCGGTTGCGTCCAGTGCTGCACAGGAATAGGCTTTTTGAACCTTAACTCTCCGACAGGTTTTTGTGCGTAAGGTATGCCTAAAAATGGGAGTAGGACATAAGCCCGAAACCCAAAAGCTCGAATCCCATAAGCCCGAAACCGTTTGCCCGAATCCCAAAAGCCCGAACCCAATAGCCCGAACCCAATAGCCCGAATCCCATAAGCCCGAACTCCAAAAGCCCGAACCCAAAAGCCCGAATCCAAAAGCCCGAACCCAAAAGCCCGAATCCCAAAAGTCCGAAATTCCGA
>JAQGAT010001154.1:0-17232 GCA_034687845.1 Pantelozetes paolii
GTCTGAACTGAAAGGAATGGCTCCACAATATATGAGATTAATAGATTAGCCACACCTTGGGATAATTGAAGTGCTTGACTATATGGCCCGCAATCCCGACCCCACATCTCCACCACCCAAACTTGGAATCGAGATTGAATACAACCGGCGGCTATACCCTGAATAGCTTTATCCACGTATAGTATGTTAACTGAAGGCAAATATGTTGTTAAACCCATAGTTATTGCAATAATTATGAGATAACACGCGTTTGTTATCTGTTTATTGAGGCCATCAAATGGCATCGCCACTGCAATTTAAAAATTATGCATGGTTAATTTATTATGTCATTAAATAAGTAACAAATAATTATTTAATAACTTTTCAAATAAAATTAAAATTTAATTTATTGATAATTATTTACCGAAACATCCGATAATAACACCACAACTGATGACAGTATTAATATCTGATATTTCACTGTAAGTTGTTTTATATATTGATTGCAAATCAAGTAGTGTTCGACCGGTTATAAAATTACTGAAAGACTATAAGTAATGGAAACTAAATTTAATTTTTATATAATTTATAAATATTTGAAATATATTTACGAAAAATAAATAACAGAAACAAATAATTAAAGTCAAAAAGAGTTTATATTTTTTGGACAAAAGGTTTTCATTATCACTAATTGTGTCCATAATTACAACAATTATTAAAAACAACTTCAATTGTAAAATATTTTATATGAAATGACTTATAAAATGATTATTATATTTGAGATAATATTAGCAATGATTTGTAAAATTGAAAATAGCTTTCAATTTTTACATTTACTAAATGAATATCTTTTTTACTTTTAAACATTAATTTTATATTTTTATTCATAATTTGATTTCATTTAACACAAACACTAAAAGTCTATACCGTTTTGGCTGACTATAAGTCTGACCAACATTTATAAAAGTAATCATATCTTGGTCAATAAATTTATGTCAATTACTGTCGATATTTTAAATTTAAAATAAATTTATCCTGTGGCCACACAAGTCCATCCATCCTTCTGATATTTTTGAATAGTAGTTGTCAGGGTAGTCGTAATACACTTTGTTGAGTTTCCCTTGGTACAACAACTATATATTGTTGAACCACAATTGCATTTGTCCACACAATTCACTTCAGTGGTGATTACCAGAACCAATACCAGTGATATGAACAACAGTTTTGTTGAAAGCATTGTCAAACTATTCTCAGAGACATTTGGAAAAAAATTGTATTAATATAAAATGAGAATGAAAATACCTTGCTTGATTAATTGTGGGCAATTTTAAACAGCAATAATTAATTACAGTATATTATAGTAAATTGAAAATAAATTACATGGCTTATATACCTATGAATTGTTAAATCGTCCTTCAATGTTTGCTTTAAGAATAATTGAACTTGATAAATTGATTAGTAATTGTGATGTTTGATCGTTTAATGATGATAAGAAAGAAAATAAGTATTTCAAGTTCACCAATGCTATTTTATTTAAATTATTTTCTTAAACACATTATTAAATAAATATATTTTTAAAAATTATTTGTCGATTAAGTAATCTCTGAAATGATTCAGTGCTTAACTCCAGGCCTTTATATTGGCCTCAATTGGTGAACGAGTGGACAATCAATCAGTGATTAAATATATGAAAAGACAAAAACGATTTAATAATTACTAAACATTTTATTGAATAAATTGTTTTATAAATAATATTAATACAAATAATCTGTTATTTCGTTTAGTTTTTCTTCAATTCAATAATAATTTTATACAATTTATATATAAAAAATGTTTTACACATAAAAATGCTATCAATAGTACCAAAAGGGGTCAAAGAATACCTAAATTATAATATAATAAAAATTAATCAATCATTTCATGACTAGTAATAAAACTTTAATATAAAATAAAATGAAGAGTTATTTCAAAAACTTTTTCTGAATTTTGTTTTCTTTTAAATTAATATCAGTTTTGATAATAAATTGCTTTCAATTTGTAGCTGTGTTTCACTTTCAGGGGTATTTCTCTCTTAAATTATTTGACACTTCAATTGAATATTAGATTTGAATTTCTTTATCAAAAACTTTGAATCGATTCTCAATTTTTAATAATAAATAAAAACTAAATAAAAATTTAAATTAAAGTTAAAAAGCAGTGAAAAAAGTAAATACAGATTTAGTGGTGAAAAACAAATCACAATTTGATTGAATGGCCGTTAAGTGCAGTCAATAGACAAGTAATTCAATAGTTGTTTATAATTTGAAAATTAAATTCAATGTTAAATAAACTGTTTATAAGTTTTAATACAGTCGTCGACTAGACTTCAAATTAATTTAAAGTTGAGTTGAAAACGAGTTTTAAATTAAATCAATGAAAAGATTGAGAAAAGTATTCAAAAGAGAGTTTAATTCACACGAGTTTTGGTCAATGAATTCATTAAACGGTATATAAAGAGAAGAAAAGTTGTGTTTTTGAGAAGAGATTTGATTTTGTAGTAAAAAAGTTGACATAAATTTGTTTTCAATTACTTTTCAAACGATTATTAAAAAAATGATTAAAAAATTTATTTCACATTTCAATCAATCAATGAATAGCTTTCTGCCGCACATTGTTTGACACTCAAACACCTCCTGCACTGATAGCACAGGTAGTCAATCAATTGGTTATTGAATTGATAGTCAAATTGAAAGTTAAATTCCAGTATAAAAGAGGGGGAAAGGTGTGAAGGGATTGACTCATCTCTGAACCAAATTCACAACATCTCTGAGTGTGTTCTGGATATCAGTCAACAGTCTATTGCTGTGCGAAGTGTTTGTTGTCTTTAATTGATCACAATTTGTATCAAATTTAGTCAACAGTTCTCTAAACCGGAACCTCTGTTGCGGTGGACAGTCGTCCGAATACTGTTTACAGGACTGACGAAAGAGTTGCAATTTGTCTGTCAATTGCATTATAGCTGTCGATGACTGAGATGTCGGCGCCGGCGATGACTTGAGCACTGATATACTTGTGTCGATAGCACCGGATATTTCGAGTATTGATGTTCTGTCGCCAGTGTTTGTCGTTTTAGTGATTTTAGTTTCTATTGATTTTAATCCTAATTTAGGTCCAGTGCTGTCACCACTACTACTGTCCACAGATTCAGACTTTGCTTTGACTAACTTCTGAACCACTGATCCCGAGGGCAGGACTCGTTGTGAACCTGTCTTTAGTTGTGGTTTGTTTGGCAGTCTTTATGCAAAATAAGGGGTAAAAACAAAATCAATTATATTATCATTAAATCAATTAAACAAAACATACGACGGCTTAAGGAATGGGTGGACAGACTGGTCGTCATCTCTCTCTTCATTAATCTTATAAACAATATTATCAGCGGAAGCGCTGTTGTCAGAGCGCCGTAAGCTCTTCAATACATCACCGCTTCGTTTGACGTTTATTTTCGGACTATTTTGTGACTTTTGGTGAACCGATGTCTGGCCGGGGGTTGAGGTCACTGTACTATCACTGCATTTGAGGGCTATATTAGTATTTGATTCACAATTGCTTTCATTATTAAAACAATTATTAATATTATTATTATTATTACATATGGACTGCGATTCCCATAACTTCTTCAGAGATGTGATACTACTAGAGGAATGGCGTTTACTCTCGTCGTCTGCATCGTAACCACTGGACCTTTCGGGTGCCAACGGATCGGTAGGTTTGATAACAGCCTTCTGGTTCTCAATGTTCTCTTGTTTTTGATTTGCTTTGAAATTAATCTCATTTTTAATACTTTTATTATTATTACTGTATTTAATGTCTTTGCCATCAGTGGTCTGGTCTATGGTCTCAATCGGCTTCTGTGGAGTCCTCTTAAGTACTGGAGTCACATACTCGGCCGCAATGGAATTTCGAGCCACCTGTGCCTGCACTGGTGGCGCCGGCGCCGGATAGTCGGGTCCCGGTTTTGATTGAAAGCGTCTGAGAAATGAGGCTTTCGTTTGCTTTTGATTAGAATTCGCCAAAAATTTATTGAAAGGTTCGGAACTGTTGTCCACAACTGTCGGCTCTTTACTGGCCGTCCGTTCGGTTCGATTGCTTTCAATTTCGGTCCCGATTTCAGTCCGCTTTCTCTGCGCTTTCATTTTGAAGCTCTCAAACAATTCAGAGACCAGTTGTGCGGCCGGACTCTTATGGCTGTCGACACTGTTATTGGGTTTGAGTTTTTGATTCATTTCAGGCAAAGAGTTGTTTGGAATTGACTTCGGCTTCAAATCTTCGTAATTATCTTCAGCGCAATCATTGGGTGGAGATGAAGGCGGAGGCGGAAAGTCGTCGGCAATAGTCTGCTCCCGACTACTGGTCTCTACTCTAATGGATGAGTGTTGAGGACTGGATGCAGACGATTGAGAGAGCGATGGCAGCGAAGACATAGAGTTATTGGGAATGTGTTCAGGACTTGGAGTACTGTTCTGTGGATTCATATTGTGGTCGCAGTAATCAAATGAACCACTTTTGGTGAGAGTGGGTGCCATCGGAGGACTGGGAGGTCTGTCTTTAGGCCGATGCTGTTTCTTAAGCGTACGGCGTATTGCATTCGAGCCAAAGGCCGCCGGCGGTGACGGCAGGGGCTGTGGTGGCGATGAAGGGGTTGAGTCAAAAGGGGTTGTATTATCACTATTACGTCGGACACTATTATTGAACATTAATTTATTGCCATTTAATTCGTTGTCGACAGACATCTGCTGTCTATTACTGCCTGAGAGCACAGGCAGTGATGACTTAGCTGTGGATGACTTGCGCGTAGAGCCGGTCCGTTGAGTATTACGCGGGAGTCGGGGAGAGGCCACAGGTTTTGAATTAAAATGTTTTGTTTTATTCAAATTATTTGAATTATTACTCAACACTAGTCTATCGGTCAACAGTTCCGTCTCATAGGTGTCGGCGCCGGCGGCACAGCCTCTGGAATGAGTTAAATCGGATTTCTGGCGCTGCAAATACCCGCGGAATGAATACCGAGCGTTGTTGTCATCCAAATAGCGATTGTCTTTAGATTTGCTCCGATTCTTGCACTGATGGCGACCAATGGTGGCGACGGCAACACTCGGCTCAATACCCATGGAGTAGTCAATCGGCGACAAGAGATCGCCGTCTAATGCGTTCTCATTCACCGAATCCAAAGGCTGTTGGTCTGGCTGTGAGTGACGTAATGACTCCAAATAGGCTCCAATTCGGGCCCCTTTTGGTAGAGTTCCGTAACGATTGATCGCACGCTTCACGTTGTGGACATCAAGACTGGCCACCTGTACCTTACGGTCGCTGTCCTCCCGGCGGCTACTCTTTGAGCTCTTATTCTTCTTCGACTTCGCCGGCGCTGATGACCTGTTCTTTGAGTGCAACTCTTCCAGTGTTTGGAAACAGTTCTCCGATTCGATGGCAATGAGTTGTTCATCGAATTGTAATTCTTTAGACAACGACTCGAAGACCTTTTCGATGCCATTCATTGTCTCTCTGGCGCCTTCAAGGATCTCGTCGTCACCCAAGGGTTTGTCCTGATATGTGGAATCACGGAAACTACTCGTCCTTTTTGGCGGAATCGGCGCCTGCTTTGACTTAAGGCCACCTCTTCTTAACTGAACGACAGTAGACTTTGTGCTAATTATACCCCCTTTTGAAGACTGATTTGTTGTCCACAACTGATGATCAGCACTGGAAGTGGTCGGTGTAGTAGCTGTCGGTGCCGTCACAGTGGCGGACGAACTATTCACCAATTGATGAATGTTTGGCGAACTGCCCGAAAGTTTCTTATAGGGAACGGGTGTTTGTCTTTCTAACTGTTTCTCTACTTCTTCGGTAATACTTGAGTTCTGAAACATAGTCTCCAAAGTGTGGTGAATGTCGAAAAAGGCCGGCCTTTCGATAGGTTCCCAATGCCAACAGTGACGCATCAGTTCATAGACACGGGGCGGACACCCGGGCGGGCACTCCATTCGATACCCGGATTCGAGCATATGGTAGACATCTGTCAATTCAACGCCCGGATAGGGAGACATACCATAGGTTGCGATTTCCCACAACAGTATACCGAAAGCCCAGACATCAGACTTTGTACTAAATTTATTGTACGCCAGACCTTCAGGTGCCGTCCATTTTATTGGAAACTTTGCGCCGGCGTGTGCTGTATAAGTGTCGTCACCCATAAGTCTGGCCAAACCAAAGTCGGCCACTTTGACCAGATGTGAATCGGCGACCAAACAGTTACGAGCGGCCAAATCCCGGTGTATAAAGTTCCGGGACTCGAGGTATGACATAGCGCTGGCTATCTGTGTGGCCATAAACATAAGCACCACTGCATTGATCTCATCTCTGTTGGCGTTCCTCAAAAAGTCTAAGAGATTTCCGTTTGACATGAATTCGGTTATTATATAAAACGGTGGTTCCCGTGTGCAGACGCCCAGCAGTTGGACGAGGTTCGGGTGTTTCATCTCTTTCATTATCGACGCCTCTTCGAGGAAGTCCTTCAAAGCCATTGTGTCCTCTTTGAGGGTCTTCACCGCAACCGTCATATTATAGCGCTTCCAAATGGCCTCATATACGTCCCCATACTGTCCGCCGCCTAACTTATGCTTCATTACGATGTCTGTCCTATCGATCTCCCACTCGTCCGGTTCGGGACTCAATGCAAAAATAGTGGGTTTATTGCGTTTGGGCGCCGGATATAAGAGCATTGTTATGAGTCCATCGGAATTCATGCTGTGGTGATGAACCAGTTCTGCCAACGTATTGAACCGGCACTCGGAGGTGACGTACACTTTGCCGTCAGTGTCCTCACTGATGCGGTAGTGATATACGCGGCCCTCATATCGCAGAGATATGGACCGCTGGCCGGGACTCGACTCACTTTCCCTAACCAGAAACGAGCCGTTGATACCTGAGCTGAGCAGGTATTCGGCGGCATTCCTGGAGATGGGTCCGTGAAACCAGCTGTGCTTATCCAGACTGTTCACCGGTGTTATATAATTGGATGGCACCCAACCTACTTGTCCACTACGTGACTGCGCTTCGCACCACTCGCCCGACCGGTTGTACGACAAGACCCTCACCTGTTCTCCTATGAGTGCATAAAAGCAGAGCAATCAGTGAATCATTACATAAGAGTTAAACACATTTTTAAACAACAAATCAAAGAGTATTTCAATTCAAACATATTTCTCAACGAATCACTGAATAAATGAATAATTTTTGTGAAAAGTATTTGAAATATAAATTCAAAAGTAATTTATGTTTTCATTGTTTAAGTCAACAATCAGTTGACAATCAGTTGAGTCTCTAAACCAAAGCAAAAGTGATTTTTTGAAATCATTTATTCATTCATTAGATTATAATCAATGATATGTTAAATAAACTGATTTTCTCAACGCATACAAGCATTTTATGCACAACTTATTCATTCACTGTCTTTAACAGCACAAGTAGTCGTCGGCTATTGGTTTATGCGCTTCACTGCAGAAGTATTTATGTATTGATAATAACAATAATTAAAAGAGTCTGGCGTTTGAAAAGGGACGGCAGAGAAAGCCATACCAATAAATGCGTTACTAATTTAGTCGACTAAACAGATGAGAGCGAAAAATAAGGCATTTTTGGGCTATTTTTGTGCTCCACTGGCGAACAGTCGGTTCCCTAAACATCAATACTTGTGTTGACTATTGATTGCAAAGTCTGAACGAAGAAAAGTTGAGAAAACTTTCAACGAAACGAGATTTCAATTCATTAAATCGTTTTGTCGTCAAAACAATAATTAAATTCATATAAAAACCTCAAAAAATACAAAACCATTAAAATTGGAGTCAATTTATAGCAAACATTAAAAGAGCATTGAATTACAAATAATTAAAGTAAAAGACAAAACGATAAAAATATGTTATAAATAGACTCCACTTATGAGTGCTTTCAATAAAATGATTAATTAATTTCATATCAATTATAATAAAAAATAATAAAATTATATTTAATATAACGAAAAAGACATTCAACTCTTCACTGAGAAAAACAACACAAATGATAATCAATCAGAAAATAAATGTCAATTGAATTCAGTCTACTATTTGTTTAAATAATTGGCGTTTAGTTTCGTTATATAAATAACTGTTTGTTTAAAAAAATATTTGTTAAGAAAACTAATGCAAAAAAATTGAAACTCAATTCAAAGGATTGAAAAATAAGGCAAACATAACATTAAAAACAGTTTAAATCCAAAACATTGAGGTTTAATGAACTGTATATTCAAAGCTAGAGATAATATCCTTAAGTATTAGTTTATTATTAATAAACTATTTCTCAATAAAAATATTTTAGCATTAAATCAATCAAATCGTGAAATAAACGCAAAACTGGATTAAAGTTTCAAAATTTATTTAAACCATTGAAATGAAGGCAAAGATTGAAAGCATAAGAAAACTGAAGATATTTTGCGATAAATATTGTTTGAAAATTGAATCAAAAATATCTTTGGATTAAAATCTATTAACAATTTATAACTAATTTAATACTAAAATCAAATATTGCATTGAAATCTCAATAATTCAATGAAAGCTTAAAATATTAATTAAAATACTCTATGAATAAGATTATAAGTGATTAAAGACTTATCTGTTATTTAAAGACATTAAAAATTATAATATAATTATAATTACGTTTAAAGCGATTGAGAGGTAAAGCAATTGTTTTACAGATTAAAGACAATTAATGTTAAGTACGAGAGAAACAGATGTTTATTATTCACAACTTTGGCATTGAATGCAATCAAATATTATATTAAAGTCTTTGAGAAAATTTAACCCAAATTTCAATTCAAACTAATAATTCAATTAAACATTTATTACTTAAACGTAAGACTTGTGTCTAAATTTAAAACAAATACAAAGCGATTGAAAAAGCAATTAATGTTTCAGTTGTTTCGGTGTTTGAAAATAATTTGTCGCATAAAACAAGAAAATCAAACAAAAAGTTAAACGAAAAATAATTTTATCGTTTAATCAATAAATGAGTTAAAAATCTAATGAAATATTCATTGATTATCGCAAACGGAAAGACAGTTTACTTAGAAATAATGTGTTTTTAAAATGACTGCAAAATTAAAATGAATTTTGACTCAAAAATCATAATAAAAATCTCATTTAAAATCACTTCAAACGAAAATAAATACTATTTTATTGAGAAAATTTTTTTTCATAACTTTTGAATGTCTTTCAAATGCATTGAAAAAAAAAATATGTTTAACTCATCACTGATTATAAGGAAAAAGCAGACATTTATTCCCTAATCAAAGGGAAAATAGATATTCAGACAAAAGGTTTGGAAATTACTTTCAATTGTTTGGAAAATGTAAACAATTTTTTAGTTTTTAAGGAAAATATCTATAATTACGGGAAACATACAAAAAATAATTTTTCAAAATCCTATCAAACGGTTAATGAAATAAAAATTAAATAAAAATCACTGAAAATTGTATTCAATTTCACAACAAGTCCTTCAAATAATTGAAATCCGTTTGACTTTTCCGGCATTTGTTGCTAAAAATTAGATATATTTTTGATTTCAGACAAAAGATTTGATTTAAAAACACAATGAAAGCCTAGTTCTGGATATAAGAGCTCAAAATACATTGAAAATAAAGTCTAAAATGAAAATAATTTGATCTAAAAATCGTATAAAAAATGCTAAACTGATGGCACGGATAGACAGACGTCTATCACAATTGAAATGCAAATGAAAATAGCATTTATTGTATTACAAAAACCTGAACGCAAGACACGACTGAATATCGGATTCAAAAGCAATTATTGTTAAAGAAATCAATGGTTAAGTCTATTCAATGCCGTTTACGTTGAGTCATAATGATGTGCAAAGAGCACAGTTAGATAACTGACTACTAAACCAATGATGAAATGGTATTGAAATCCATAAAAATGTTTATTAAGTTATCAAAAGAGGAATTAATATTAAATAACTTGAAAATAGTGTTGATTTGAAAAACAGGTCTCAATTTAGAGGACAATCAATGAATAAAATTATGCAAAGACTCAAAGAAAAAGATATGAAAACAGAAAATGAGTGAAAAATATCTGTTTTTGTTATCAAATCATAAAATCTTTGTTTACTTTTCAACAAATCTTTCAAAATATCAGAAATTGTTTTTAAAAAATGACTTTTGTTTTGATGATTAAAATTTGATGAAAAATATTATCAATAAAATTGTGAAATAACCCCTGAATTAACAAAAAAAACAGAAAACCCCTGAATATACAAAAAATTGATTAATATATCCATTGAATTGAAAATTAAATGAAAACCTTTGCCGCAAAAAAAACACCAAAACATTAGTTGTAATAAATATTTTCTCACAAAACTCTGAAAACAATAAAAAAAATTGCAAAACAATTGAATGAATGATAAAATGGTTTCAAAACTAATGAATAAATTATTTAAATAACAAATTATATGTTTCGCACCCTTTCTCAGAGACAATTGGTTTTCCCCTCCGCTGTGGAACTCATATAAAGCGACAAAGAGTTGCGGATCTAATGGTTCGTCGGTTTGTGTCAATAGGTTCTCCTTAGACATCCACCGCTGCGGCGGCACAGCCGCTGACCCCTCGCCCACCGGCGGCGAAGACTCTTCAATACTGTGGATAACTGCCGCCGCGGAGGTCGCCGATGAAGATGAGTGGTCAGGGATCTCGGGAAGTGGTCTGTTCTGTAAAAGTTGCTCTGTTGTCGGCGCACCAGAAGTGGAGGACAGGTATGTAAAGAGATATTTAAAAGATTAAAGAAATGATAAAATTGTTTATAATTACGAAAAATAAGTTTAATTTTAGTCATGAATTGAAACTAATTATTAGGTTTTGGTTTTTGTGCCCCTTTTTCTCAACGTTAAGGGGTTTTTGTTTTTTAAAATTATCCCTTGATTTGTGAGAAAATGAAATATAATTTTGAGTTAAAAAAAACTAAAATTTTTGTCTAAATATAGGAATTGAATGAAAAACAAGAGAATTGAAGAGAAAAACGATTTTTTGGTTTAAAAATGAAATAAAAGTCAAAAATAAGTGAAAAAATTGATTAAAATTTGTTGAGATTTGAGACTAAAGTGAAAATTAAACACAAATTTAATATCAAAAGCAAAAAAAGAGGTGAAAATTGAAGACCAAAACCAATGTTAACGACAGTTAAACGCTTGAGTCGGGGGTGAGGTTAGAGCACCGGTAGATAAATGAGTGCCAATACTAACCGTTGTGTTCAATGAAAATGTTTGCACAAAACTTCTGGTCGCGGCGTCTGTTGCTGTGTTTGAGGCCCGAAATGGTGGCAATTCGGGTGACATTTGGGTTAATGTTTGGGTTAACTAACTGTTGGCTTAAGTGTGGGAATGAGTGACTGTTAGCACCGATAGGTCGCAAGTCCTTTGTATTTTGAGCTCCCATTCACTCAACGAAAAAATAGGCTTTGATTTACATTTAACTGAAAATTTTAATTATAGATAAAAATGTCATTTAAATCACTAAATGAGTGAAAACTAATCGACAATTCATTAATTAATTTCATTTAAGAAAATAGTAATCAACTGTTTGTTGAACACAAATGCTTACAGTTATGGCACGAACTGTTCACTCGCTTTGCAATCGATTACTGTATTATTTATTATTATATTAATTATGGTTATTATTATTACGTTTAATAATCTCTATTTAATTATTAGTGATAATCAATTCAATTATTAGGCAGTGAATTGATCTTGTTTATGTTTGCAGTCGTGTCCATCTTAAGCCTGAGCAGGCTCAAATACACCTTATGTTATGTCAAACTTGTATATAGTCTGTGTGCCAGTCGTTCAACACCAACACCAACCAAACAGTTGCCTGTGCTCTGAAGGCGCTGCTTAGAAGGTACGTGATATTTATGGGGGGTGGAGGTGGAAGCCGTTATAAGAGGGATCGTTTTTAGGCTGTCTTTCGGTGACATCTGTTAATGTAGTTATGATTTTTATGTGTGTTTGGTGTTTACGTACGTTTTGTATGAGGCCATAGGCTGTACTGTGAGTACAAACCCCTTCTGAGTCATAGCGCATGAGTACTATCTCTGTCTCCGAGTCTATTGACTTGTGTTTTGTAATGTTTGAGAAGAAAAAAGTGATTATTTGTTAGGAATTTAAGGATTAATACAAATATTAATAACAATTGAGACTCAAATCACACCTTAAATAATGAACTGATTTTTTTCATCACTAAAACCCCCTTTCGTTGCAAACATTTAGGCTTTAATTGTAGTGAAAAATATGCATAAAATGATTGCCTCTTGAAATTGAAATCACAATTTTGTGAATGAATTTTTGATATTTGAAAAATTGATGAAATTATTTGTGATTTGAATTAAATTTTAAAATTAACTTGATAATTTAAATAATTTTTTTCTCTCCCATGAAGATCAATAAAAATGCAAAACAATTTGAGAAAGTTAAAATTATTATAATTTTTTGGAATGAGCTTGATCAATTGATGTGATCGATGTCAAGCACGATACAGAGAGTGAACATTTAACTAAATAATATTAAGCAATGAAGCTATCAAGATAATTTAATATATTCATCTTGATCTTTTTGTTTAAAAAAAATATCACCTGATTTGGTTTAAAATTAATCGATTTATTGAGTTATTCAATAAATTAATAGTAATATTCTTACGTTATTTATGAATGACATAAGCAGTGGATCACGTGATTCACACGCCTTTCAAAACAATTGCCAAAAATATAAACAAATGTTTAGTTTTTGTTAAAAATATTTAATTACTGTTTGAAAGGACAACAGAAATGAGTGAACCCTTAATCCTATTACCCGGGGATGACATCACAGCACACATCCAACAGAACTCATCCTCTGTGGTCACCAAAGAGAAAGGTCAGCCAAAAGTGATGATAGGACCGGGACTTAAACGGGAGGACAACAGCCGTATCGTTGCCGTCAATTGCGGACAACTTGTGAACAGAAATAACACAAACTATTGGTTAGATTCCCACCAAAAGAGGTATTCCGTCAGTAAAGCCGATAAAGTGATCGGTTTTGTGGTCAGCAAACAGGCCTATACTGTGAAGGTAGACATCGGCACCAATGAGTCGGCTGTCCTCTCACTGTTGGCCTTTCCTCACGCGACCAAACGTAACAAACCGGCGATAGAGGTATCACTTGACTTGGGTTTGGGTTTTGGCCACAAATTGTCTCATATTTTGGGATTTGTTTTTCCGCACCCATAGGTCGGCGACGCTGTCTATGCGCTGGTAATCACGGATTGCAAAGACATTGAACCGGAATTGGTTTGTGTGACCAGCGATGGCAAGAAAGGAGGTTTAGGTGTCCTCTCCAGCAGTGGTTATGTGCTAACAGTGCCGACGAATATCGCGCGTCGGCTCTTAGCGCCGGATTCACAGCTCTTACAGACTTTGGGCAAAAAATATAAGTTTGAAATCGCTGTGGGAATGAACGGTCGGATTTGGGTGAACGCAAAAAGTATGGAAACAACCCTTACTTTAATTAATTTTATTAATTCATTAGAAAATACCCCTAAATCTCAATACCAGTCCATTTGTGAGCAATTGATTCAAACGTTTAATTAATAAACGATTTATTAATGTTTTAAAATAAATGAGAGAATTATTGAATAAAATATTTAGGCCTCATTCAAATAGTACGTAGACATGAGGTACTTAGTGCTTGAGGTGGGAGGGGTGCTCAGAATTAGTCACCTCTGTGTCCGTACTATTTGAACGAAGCCTCGTTTTAAAAAATACTAATCAAGACTTCAATTGAATTTATTTTGCAGTAAAATGTTATCTCATTTACAATTGATATGTGAATTGAAAGCAACGAAAACATAACAATCAGTCGATTGTCAGTCAAACGACTGATTGTCTGTCGTCTGAAGAGTTCGGGTGTTATTTAAAACAAAACTAAAGTGTCGTTACATTACAGACAATCGTCTGATTATAATCTGTTATATAATTGTTTGAGACCTTTAATTAAGTTTTAAATAGAAAGTGATCTTGCTCATTCAACTCATCAGCTATTGATTTCATTTGCATCCACTCCTCCTCAGTGAAGGTGGAACTGGAGATGACGTGCGGAATACCATTGTATTGTCTCATCTCATCCATGGGTTGGAGTTTAGGTGAAAGAAGTTTTTCTCTTATATTATACTTTTCCTTCATGTCGTACATACCTGTGCCCCTCAATAACATCAGAGGCCAGGCTCTGATACGATTGGGTTTAACCCTTTCCTCAACGAATTCAATGGTCTCTCGAAAACTATTGACAGTTTGTTTTGGAAGTCCATAAATGAGAGAAACCTCAAAAGGGATGGCGTTTTGGACCAACAAATGAGACTTTCTCTCAATCCCTGTCCGAGACTGAGGTCTATCAATCACTTTCATCTCATCCTTGATGACAGTCTGGAGCCCACACTCGAGCTCTAATTGAATACCTTTCCCCAAAAGTTGACGACAAATATCAATGAAAGAGTTGTCAATCATCTCAAGCCTTGTCTGAAGATTGAGTCTCCCTTTGAAGCCATAGTCCATGAAATGGTTGCAAACCTTTAGATAATCAGTGTTTGGGATATTGAAAATCGGGTCCACTATTGAGATGTCGTCGATATTCTGGCCAACAATCCATTGGATCTCACGTTCAATACGATTGATATCAAAACTACCTCTTCTGCCATAGCTATTGTCATAACTGTCTCTGTGCTGACAGAAGGAACAGCTAAAACGACAGCCCCTTTTGGTCTCAAACCTAATATAACCTGAATGTTGTGTTTGGCCGGAGAGTAAGGGCGAGGGAAGTGATTTCAGATCAATGTCTGACATCAAACCCTTGTCTATAAAATCAGTTGAATAGTGAACGCCTGTAATGACCGGTGCTTTCGATGAATTCAATGCAATTAAAAGATCAGCAAAACTTTGTTCCGCATAACCCCTGATAAAGGCGTCAGCGAAGGGGTATAACCGCTTCAATGAGTCTAAGAATTGGGTTTTAAATGAAAAGACATTTTAAATGTCATAAAAATACTTTTGAATGCATAAGTGATTTGAGGTCCGCCTAAAACCACCAGTGGTTTGGGTCTACACTCCAGACGTTGAAACAAATTCTGGAAACAGTGATCAACGTATGACTCATTCCATACGTAGACACCGGTAGCCATCACTTGAGGTCTGATGTCCTTTACATTTGCAATCACTTCTTCGGTGGTGCTCTCAATGGTATTGTTTGAGACATCGAAACTGAAATTCATTTCATATAGTATTTAGGAAAAAATGAAGACATTTATTGATCACACAAACAGATCCATACCATCGATGAAACACTTCTATACTTGGAATCACTTTAGACAACCTCTGCTTCAGATTAGCCAATATGGAGGACATGGCCAACGAAATGGTCGGGTCTTTAGGCCGTATATAATCAAATGATAGGATGAGAAGTCGTGAAACCATTTTAAAACTATTGAACAGAAAGTTTTGATTACAGTTATGACTGCCTTTCCGTCGCAATCGTATGCAATGTTTTAATTATGACTACCTTTGCATACGATTGCGATGAGAAGACAGGTCACACAACACCAGATGTAATCGCATTTCAGACATCACTATTGGATTTCAATAGTTTTCACATTTAATAAGACATTAAAATAATTATTCAATTGATTGTTAATATGTTTAAAATATCTTTGTCTACAACTACAGTGGCAGCAGTGTTAAATGGCTCTAAAAGGTCCACTGTCACAATTAAGACTTTTAATACCGAATATCTATTTCCTGTAAAATGATATAATCGTTGAAAACGTTTGCATATTATTGAAAATTAATAAAAAACTACTTTTGAGTATTGGCTGAAGAATTCATTCAACAAAAGTAAGTAATTGTTTATTTATTATTTTTATTATATTTGACATTGGTGCAATATGTATTTTATTGATTAATTGTGTTCAAGAGTAAATTGATTTAAATTTAAACATGTAGTCAATATAGTTATTATAAATATTGATATGATATGTAAATCACATTTAGTTTTTCCCTTATGTTTACTAATTGTATTCAAACACTCATTAAATTTTGTAAATACAATCATTATTTTGTGAATAATTATCCTGGCAAATTCAGACATTAAGACTTAGGGTTTTAATTAATTTAAGTATTATTTATTATTAGTGTAAAAGACCTTTATGAATTTTCTTTATTTTTGTGAGAATAATCTTTAAATTTAAATGTACAAGTAGGGTTATAGCGCATAAAAAACGTATGAATTTAAGGTAAATAGATTTTATCACACCAGGTTAAATATTAAATTAAAAAATTGGACTGAATACACATTTGTTATGTTTTGTTATGATTAAAAAACAAGTGTTTTTTACCATGAATAATGAATATTTTAATATACAGAGTGAAACTATTATTCATTTATATAAATGCATTTAATTTGATTAATAAGGGGTAAGAAATATTTAACATATATTTTATTTTGCAGAAAGTAAACGTAAAAATCAATAATAATTAAAGGTGTCCTGGTCTTTGGCGCAAGTTAAACAAACATTGATATATTACCTATTCAGTGTGTCAATTGAATCATGTTAATGTATCAAATATAAATTATCATTATATCAGTTGAAATGGTTTAGAATTATCAATCATTTTAAGATTTACCAAGTATGTTTACTAATTATTTTCAAATACTCATTAAAATCAAATCATTCTAGTCAATATTTTTTAAAACACTTACCTTGTTAAATATATACAGTCAAAGTTATAATTATTTATTTTGATACAATATCATTGTATTTCTGTCATTAACTGAAGTAATTAATTTAGTTTTAATAATTTACCTGTACATTACAGTATATTAGCTATTCATTTGACCATGGCATAACTATAGTGTATGTTAAATCAACAAGGGACTTAAATATTTCAGTACATAATACATTAAACAATGTATACACTATAACTAAGGGGTGCAGAAGAATGCTCATGTTGAATAGAGCGGGCTTAAATAAGTATTCCCTGAAAAAAAATTAATTCAAATAAAATATTACAAATTTTTAAAGTTTTTTTCCCTGAGTATAATTTTCAATTAGAATTTTAGTAAAGATATGAATAAAGAAGTAATAGTTTACTTGAATATTCA
>JAQGAT010001155.1:0-17197 GCA_034687845.1 Pantelozetes paolii
TAATGAACTTGGTCAAAAATTGAGCTATTTTTGAAAAATTTGAGCATTAAATCCTTTTCGCATTTTCATGATTATAATAAAAACAATTGAAATAAAAATAATTTTATATTTATTTAAAATTTTTAATGAATTTTTGTGTAAATTATTTATTTTTTAATCAAAAATACATTTGAAATACAATATTCACTGAAATATTGTTTATTTTATAACTTTATGACTGATTTGTGATTCAATTAATGATTAGTTTATAAATACTTTGGAAAAATTGAAATTAATTTTAATTTCAAATATTTGTAAAATATTTTCAGTATTTAATTAAATATAAGTAAAACTAAGCAAATATTTTGGACAACACTTGTCCACAAATAGCAGGCATTCCAGTCCTGCAGTACACCCGACGGCAACCTTTCTCGGCATCACTGGAGCAGCAATTGGTGTCAGATGTGGGGTCTGAGGGCTGACAGACATTATTTTTTAAATTGAAGTAATGTTTGCAAAATATTAACAATAGTTTAGAAATTAATGAAATGTTTTCACGTTTTCAATCAAATTGTTGTTAAAACCATATAAGACTAGAGTAAAGACTAAATTCGTTAACAAATAACAGATTTTGAAAACAATTTGAATTCAAATTCTCGTGAATTGAGTCAAAAGTTTTCAATTGCTATGAATTAACCAAATGTTGTCACAAAAGATAATTTTTGTTTTACTTCAACTGATCCGCACTTCTGTGGCAACCGATGAACCAAATGTAGAGAATTTTGGGGATTATGTTATTATTGCTGTCATTATCTTAGCTTTGGTCTCAATTATTATAATATTTCTCATTTGTCTCCCAATGTTTGGCTACTGTTATAGTGTCTTCTGGTCGGTGCAGAACCCGCCGCCACCCCATCAGATGAAACCCTATAAACCTATTCCCGAAAAGGATTACAAAAAGTTTGAACAAATGACTCAACACTTTAGTGAAGGAAATGTTAAAAATCAACAAAATTAAAGGCAAACCCAAAGAAAGTACTTTAAAATTGGATTTTAAACACATTTCCTCTCAATTCTCAGTCATTTCTCAATTAATTAATATATTTTAAAAACTTTTAATTTTAAATAAATCTATATCTTATTGAATGTCTGAATATCTGTCAAACACTTTACTGTATGATCATTTTAATTGTTTGACATTTTTGCAAAAATTTTATATTATATTTAAATCTAAACAAATTTTTCAATAAATTGAGTGAAAAATATCTGAGTTTTGGTTCAGAGAGTTTGAAACAAATATAAAGTGAAAATAAATATAAAAATATCTAAATCTTTATTATATTTCAAATTCATCTCAACTTTTAGTGAATTTAGTTTAATATCAATTGAATTGTTATTCAAGTTTCGCTTAAGTTTTCAAATATCTATTGATTTTATAGGAAAAATATTTTAGCATTAAATTCAATACTTTTATTAAAATTCAAACTCATATGACATTAATTTATCCATGATCAAATTGGTGTCCTTGAATTAAAGAAGGATTAAAGGGGTTTAAAATACAAACGAATGACAACTATTTTGATGAGAAGTAAAGATAATCTGTTTATATCTGTAAATATTTCTGGTATTATCTCATGAGTTGTGATTATCTGTTAAAAAACCTTAAGTATTATTGTTTCAATAGTTTAAAAATGAAATCTGTTTTTCATATGAAATGTTGTTATCATTTGAAAGATTAAAATATTTTCACTGATTATTGATAACTATTTCATTGGTTTTCAACTCATATGAAAAGTTATTTAAACAGTGTTTCAGAGAATTTAAACTTCAGTTGAGTTTTGTTTTCAAAACAAGTCATTTAAACATTGCTTTAAATTGTGTTTTAATTTTGTATCAAATTTAAGTTATATTTGGTTTTGATTTGTTAAACAATATTTGAATTTTAAATATTTCGCAAAAACTTTGAAAAGTTGTGAAAACTTGTCGTCAGTTTTGAGCGCAATCTCTGTCTCACAAACAGTGGACACAAACTCATTGGTAAACAAACAGTGAAATCATTGCTTCAATTGATTTACAAAACAATTAAGACTTTAATAATAACTTTGAATTAATTTAAACAGTGTTTCAAACATTTATAAAACAGTTTTCAATCAATTGATTTGTAATTATGTCTGAAATGAGCAAAAAATTGTGTTTAAAAAGCAGTGATTGTGTGAAAAGTGGTTCAGAAATGAGACAATCATTTGACAGATTTGGTGATGACTTGTCTGAACTGATCTTAAGTTACCTTTCATTGAAAAACAAGTCTCGCTTTGAATGTGTGTCCAAACAGTGGCAGAGATTAGTGTTTAACAAACAAAAGGATTTTAAACACACTTTACGCCAATCATTACAGTATTCAAAGGGCAGGAAAACTATCCTGAACATATATGAATTCATCAATAGATTTGATGTTTTGGTGAAAAAGTGTCCAAACATTTCATCAATTGCTTTCACTTTCAACCACTACTACGGTATGATTCATATGAATAGTGTTTCCTTTGGATTACAATTGTTAGACATTTATAACAAATACTGCAAACACTTGATTGAAATCAATGTTATGCATGAGAGGGGACACTACAGTCCTGGAAACAGTGAAGACCCGGTTTATAAACAATATAAAAAGCAATTCAAATCACTTCTTGAGTTGAATCCAGAGATCAGGTGTTTAGACATCTATGATATGAATGATCTGTCGGTTGCCTTCAGATCGGATCAGCTATTAGTGACTAAACTGAAGAAACTGTGTTTCACTTATGGTATAAAAGATGACAAAAGATTTGAGGCATTGATTGAAAACAACAAAAAGAGTTTGAAATCAATCAAAATTAGGACTGATTTGCGAATTATAGCCAAAAATGATTTGAAAGTAATATTCAATGGATTTTCAAAACTATCAAAACTGGAAAGTCTTTCAATGAATGTGTTTGGAGTTATGGACGACTCTATTGTCGGATATTTTAGTCAAATGGCAAACAATTGTCCAAAACTGGAGTCAATTGTCATTAAGTTTCCCACAAATGCTGTTAAACTGACTGAAGATGTGATAAAAACAATGAAAGACTTCAAACAATTAAAATACTTTGAATTCAATCCGAGAGATATTTGCAAGAAATTTAATGCAATTGATTGCAAATCATTGAGAGATTGCAAACAATTAACTCATTTAACACTAACTCATTTCAAAATCAATAATAACTTCTTTGATAACATTGGCAGTCATTTACCACAACTACAATGGCTTGACATTGAATGCAATGATTTAAATGACCAGATATTGAGTCAATTATCACAACTGAGATATATTCGTGTCATTCAAATCAAATCAAAGGATGAATATCCCTGTAGTAAAGCAATTGTTATGCAAATCATAGACAACTGTCCACTCATTCAAGAGATTGATTTGAGTAACAATTGTTTCAAAACATATCTCAATTCAAAGAGTATTTCAGAACTGAAGACAAACAGCTTTAAGGGAGAGATTGTCGGAATAGTGGTGAGAATGGTCTATAGATGCGGGACAGGGCTCATCATGCAAAAACGACGTTTGTTTAACCAATACCAAGGATCGTTGACTGATCGTTAAATGGCAAACAATTTCTGTTTCAATACATTTAATTGTATAACAAATTCATAAATATTTATGAATTGATTAAACATTTTGTTATTAAAAGTAATTATTTGTAAAACTTTTATAACAATAATATCTTTTCCATTGTTTTATGGATTTTGAATACAATTTGCTTTTAATTATAATTTTGAAAATATAATCAATAATTGCTTTGAAATAAACAAAAATGTATTAAAAATACAAAACATTTTATGTATTAATAAATTGAATAAACGTTTCATTGATTGACAAAAATAATTGAATTTATTTATAAGTTTTGAGAGTTTAAGGGATTTTTAAAAATAAAATTCAAACCATTTTTAGCGATATTTCAAACAAATTATAATTTTGTCATAAAATTCATGATTTGTGTAAATATTTATCAAATATTTGTGTTTTAAATGTAAAATATATTTTGTCTAAAATAAAATTCAATAAAAGTTGTATTAATTAATGATTAAATTGAATCTTGCACAATTTCACTAAATTCCATTATTTATCTAGATTATTCATTGAAAATGTAAAACTGATTTAAATATTTCTAACTACTGTAATTGGTAGTTATCGTAATTGCTGTGAATTGATGTTGAAAATAACTTATACTGGTACATTGAAAACTCGTTTTACAGATTTACAGTAAAAACATCTGTTTTAGTGTTTAATTTGAAAATATTTTTACTTTTGATACGATATAAGGCGTTCACTGTATTACAGGTATTATAACTTAGATCTGCAATCAATTCAATCATTTTATAAGCAATTTATAGCAATATTTAGTAACCATTTCTAGTGTTTGACAATGCCTTCAAACGGTAAAATTGATCATGCTCATTCAAATTGTTTATCTAATTAATAATCTGTTCAGTGAGAAGGTATGAAAGGTCCTGCAAAACCATGTTTAAAGAGGGCGACCAAGTATTCCAGTGCCAGACTTGCGATAGTAAACGTCATCTTTACCTATGCCTGCATTGTCGGGATAAGGGGGCACACAATGGTCACAGAATTAAACTTGCTAAGTTTAAATTTGATATCTATTTCTGCAATTGTGGTGACATTACTGGACAGTTGTGTTGTTCAGAGCATATGAGGCGTTCTGTCTGTGACTCCGATAAGCCCTTGCATTACAACGACATAAGAATCGATGAGTTTATCACTATTTTCAAGATCGAAAAGTATTGGGTCTTAAAGTTAGCAAGGTTAAACCAGATCAAAAAATTAGGTCCCCTTTCAACGGACTATCTTATGATTAAAAACTACTTTGAGAACAGTAACTCTCATTCAAGTCCGATACGAATGAAGGGTGCTTGGTCAACTTATAGGAAAGACAGAGAAGAGGATTTTATTGTCAATGGTTTTGAGAAACACAAGCGATTCCTGCTATGGCACGGCACCAAGGTCGATAAACTTCTCAATATTCTTAAGAGAGGACTGCAAAAGCCAAACGATGATCTTGGTCGTGCTCAGGTGACCGGTGCTATGTATGGCAAAGGAATTTATTTTGCTGATAGAGTGTCAAAGAGTGCTCAGTATTCCGATTCGAGTGGACCCGGATTGCTCTTACTATGTGAAGTAGCCCTGGGCAGAATGTAATTCTTACCCTTTAATTGAAATTTTAATAACAATCCCTTGTCTTCAGGTGGAGAGCAGACAAAGCGAGTAATTATGAAAGAGTGCCCCCAAAGCACGACAGTATTAAAGGCGTTGGAACCAGAGTTCCCGATAGGACGGGTAGAAGAATGTTTGACCAGGATATAACAGTGCCCTCTGGCTCTACAATCAATAATCCCAGTCCTTCTGTTTCTAATCCACAGTTGGTGCACAATGAGTACATAGTGTTCAACTCATCAAGGGTATTAATTAGATTTATTGTCCACTTTGAACAAGATCATTCCATTCGATTGTCTCGACCTGTAAGGAATACACTCCGACCAATTACAAGGCCTCCAGCAATGACACTAAATCCCAGTGCCTTTACTACAAGACCAATGCCTTCAGTTCCCACTCCAACCACTCGTACTGTTTTGCCGCAATCAATAAGTAGACCGTTGACAACAAGATTACCGCAAAGCCCAGCAATAAGGCAATACATACCCCCATCCCCACCCCGACCAAGCTCAATTGGTTATACCAGAATTAAGTCACCCCCGACTTCAAGTGTGTATAATCAACAGCAACGCCAAAGAAATCGAAACAAGTGCTGTTGTTGTTGTATCAGTTAATTGATCAAGATTGATTTTATTTTTACTGAAAATTGAATTATTTACTTTAATACCTAGTTACTTTTATACCTTATAATCAAAACGGATTTTAAATTTGTTTTTATCTTTGATTTTTGCCAAACAATACAAAAATTGTATTAAAATTATAACTGTTTTTTTGTGAACGAAGTAATGAATAGTTTAAAAACTATTTTAAAATAAATTGAAAATAACTTTAATTTCAAATATTTGTGAAATATTTTCAGTATTTAAGCAAATGTTTGTAAAACTGAGTGTTTATTGAATAAAATTTTAATTAATGATAAAAATGAATGAAAATATTAAAAATATTTTTAATTATAATATTAAAGTCAAAACAAAACTAATTTCATTAAAGATTAAGAAAATAAACCAAAAATTAATTCAAAACTTTTTTATTGACTGATATATACAGTGTACTCATTGGACTCACTGTACTCTATATTTGATAACATAATTCTTAATTTTGTTTTGTTTAGTGAATCAAAAAGTAATACAATAATTCAAATGTAAATGTCATTAAAGACATTAAAATTCCGATGAAATTCAGGTAAAACACATCTAAAACATAGTTAACAGTCAGGGGTTCATAAGCGGCCAAATCTTTGTCAACTTTTTTTTCAATCAGTTCTTGATTTCCAAGTAATTTGAGAAGCAATTGAAACCATTTGTGATATAAACCACTTTCACGTAAAGCTATTATTCTGTTAATGAAAATCAATTTACAATTAAATGAAAACAAAATAAAAATTGATTTTTCTTACAAATGGTTTAAATAATTGAATATATTTTTATCAAGATTTGAATTAATTGGCATAAAATAAGGCAAATAATTGCCGGCTTCGTCTGAAATGTGAAATCTGTTGGCATTCTTACCAAACATAGCAATCAAATCAATTAATATATCAGTTCTGCTATTGACATAAGCAAAGTGACCAGTGTTCAATCTTTCTTTCACAACTGACCGAATATGTGATACATTGGTCATTTTAATTTCTTCAAATCTTGATTTAAATGATTTAGCCATTGAAGTGTTTGATGATCTTGCAAACACTGCTAGGATTTCGTATGGATATGAAGTGATCTTCACCTTGTCATGAGTGTACAGGTCATCCCAACTATCAATAAGATCGTAAGCAATGGGTTTAATCATGTAATCCAACAGAAAGTCTGCGAACATTATCGACAAAAACATCACAAATAAGAGCCAAAAAGCAATCAATTGTTTATTGAATTTGTTGTTAAGAGTCAGTGAATAAGGTATTGATGTTGTGATCAGTATTAAGAAAATGTTAAATAAATAACTGAAAAGACCTTTAATTCTCATTTCATTGACTGATATTATGATCGATAGTATAATCGCTAACATTATTATACAAATCCAAAGGTTTAGGGAAAAACACCTAAAGTATGTGAATAAGGGTTGACTTTTAACCCCTATCTTGTATGCAATAGAGCTATAATCACCGTAACCAACAACAGTGCTCATGGTCAAATTGAAACATTTCTTAAAGAATTTTTTAAAGAATTCAAAGTTGTTTACTTCAATGAACATCAATTGAATGTTTGGCTTTACTCTACATTGAGTGTCAATCATCCCTTTCGCTGAGTTTGGTCCTTTTATAATTCTCAACCTTTATTCAAAAAACATCTTGAATTCTGAATTCAATATTGTATTATAAAAAGCATTAATGAATTACTTACGGAATATTCACTTTCTCTGATAGTGTTTTCAATATCATAACTCCCGGTCCGCAAATAAACTCACCTAGTGAATTATTAAGATATAGGATGGGCACTCTATAACCTGCAGTTACAGATATGCTGGTTGTGTTAACATCAAGTGCTGATTGAGTGTTGTTTATTAAAAAACATTCATTAATATTCATTTTAATTATTATTGAATAAGTAGGAAGATGCAATTTTAAATTACTAAATAATTATGCACCAGGTGTATTTTAATAGTCTTTCTTTATTTCACGCGAATATCTAAAATAGTATTAAAATTCTTATATTGAAAATATATGAATTAATGAACCAGGGTCTATTTAAATTAAAATTTCTATTTGACTGACATTTGTGACAGATTTTGATTCATTTGATAGATATTGAAAGCAATTCTCAACTTTTATGCACTTTTTCCTAATGTTGTTTGAATTATAATATTAATAATGATATTAATTATGATTAAATGTTTTCATGTCATTATTTCGCCACTGAATTAGCACTCAATTACATTTGCATTTATTAATCACTTATGATAAATTATAATCTTGTTCAATTTGATTAAATATATTTTATTAATTCATTGAAAATCATTTGAATAAAAATTTGTTAAGTGTTTTGTAGTCATAATAATTAGACATTTTATTAATCAAATGAATTGATTGTCTAATTAAGTGATTGATTCAAACTCTGGTGTAAACGCATATAAATGGCATTAAAATCTGTATTTAAGTGACTATTCTTTCACAACAAATGATTAATTGATATTCAAATGAAAAGTTATTAAAAAACAATAGTTATGTGAAACTTGTGATAGAGTCGTGTGATTTAGACGAAAAAGAGGGATTGAAAGGATCGCTAACCAAAGACTCACTCATCAACATCAGTGCAATTCTGGTTCGCTCTTCAAATGATGGCTTTGTTATGAAAGGTATCGAAATACTGGAACACTCAAAGACCATTGAAAAGGATTATCTCATATATCTTACCATCAGTTTCTTAAATCTTAAAAAAAGTAAAGCTGACTTTGGATTGTGTTAATGATCTGAAAATAATTGATCCCAACTCTAGACTCACGAAAAAATTGCAAACTTTTAGACAATTTAATCTCATTTTCAACCAATCATTTGATAAAACTATTTTCACTTTAATTGATGAATTGATTAAACATTTTCTTCAATAAATCTTTTTTTCATTTACTTTATTAAAACATCAAAACTAATATAATAATAATTTAACCATGATCATTAATAAGTTAATAAAGATTGCAAAAATATTTGTTACGGTACATTGTGATGCCATCAATTTAATTGACCATGTATATTTAAATTGATGATATTTCTCCATTCATCTCTAGAGGCATTTGCACCATGGCAATAGAGAATGATCAAGACCTAAATAGTTATGTCTTGTTATGTCATTGAACTGACAATAAATTCATTTTTATTAAACAATAAAATAAAGATTTTTTACAATTTAGTCGTTTTGTTGCATAAAATCACAGACAATGTAATCATTAAACAAATTAATTGAAAGTAAATAACAATAAAAGTAATAATAAATTAATAATTCACTCAAAACTTGAGCTCTTTTTGTGACTCTTTTCCACAAACCAAGAGATTTGGCATTAATTGTATTAATGATTAAAAACAATGAAAAATAACTTAATTTTTATATAATATCTGAAAATAATTTCACAAATATTTATAAATTGATTTCAATTTGCATTACTTTTAGACAATAAATATCAAAATTAATTATATTTTTACGCAAAACCTGTGATTCAAACCATAAATCAATTTTATTTTCATTTTTTTGTCAGAATATCTGAAAAAAATAAATAAAAATATATTTTAAATACAATTAAAATGTTTTTTCAATTGAAATGATATTCAAAGCAACAAATTGTGTGAAAATATAATACTTATTAAACGACTGAATGAGTATTTGTTGTCATTTGAGTTCAAATCCACTAAAGATTTCATATTTTATGTGATTTAATGTCAATAATAATAATAATAATTGAAAATCAAACCAATAATTGATTACAAGTTTCACCAAAGAATTGAAAACACGATTAATTGCTTTACTATTTGAGAGGAACGGTAGACATTCAAGTCGGACAAATCACTTTCAGTATATAGTCGGTCAAAAGCGTAGGTACGGTAGGGCTGTCCTCATTCACTGCCCGCAAAACTGTTAAGAAATTCAATGTTAAAAAATGAGAACAAATTACAAACAAATTGTTATTTACTTTTGATGAGTGTCTGCAAAGCGCTCACATCTGGTGGTCCTCTCCCTGTGTGGTAAGGGATAACAGTTGTCAGGTATTTGAGTTCATTGAGTCCGCGGCCTCTCTTGCGGTCGATGTGATGCTGACGTCTCTTATTCTGAACACTGAGTAGAAGTGAAATGAAGTTATTCTTGAGTTCCTTCTCGAAGTCCAACTCATCCCTGAGCGCCAACTCATGGATAAGTGTCTCTGAGTTTTGTTGAATCATTGTTTCCAACTCTATATACAATTCGTTCAACTGATTGGTGGACAGTGTCCTCAACTTCTCGTCGTAAACCAGTGCCGAAATCGCTGTCTTCTTCTTAGTGTCGCTATTTGTCGGCGACTTATCTATGGAATTGGTGTCGGAAGTGGCGGCCGAGGAGGTCATCGACTCATTCATCATTATTTCGTCAATTTCTTCCAACACCTGTTCGGCGGTAAACAAGGGTTCGGGTCTCTGAAGTGACGCCAATATCAATGAATGCAAATCCAGGTCTTTTGCCAACTCTTCCTCATCACAGTTGGGATCAAACAATTCATTCATATTTGTCGGCATTTGGTCTCCATTTCTCTCATTTATATTAAGTGCCGGTAAATGCAGTTTTCGGGCATAAGTTTTGGACCAATCGATTGGCAATATATTACCGAAATTGCCGGTCAGTGTCCACCACATCCTAAGGACACAAAGGTATGCCATTAGACATGAAAAGAGATAAACATTACTTCAATCAACACATACTGAGACTCATTGATGACCTCTTCCTGACTCCTGACCTGAACGGGCGCTAAATTTGAGACATTTTCGTCATAATTATGAAAACATTTGATTATCTTTTCGTCAAAACTCTTCACCAAATCCTCTAAATCTTCCAAATCTTCTAAACTCGAAGAAAACGTTTCCATAAAACAGTTGTTATCAACCATTGAGTTGTTGTCCAACTGTTCCGGCGATGAGTTCTGGTTCTCAATGTCTTCAGAGCACTGAAAGTCACCGAAATCTTCAGTCATAGCCAACGGGACATCGACTCTGAATTCAGACATCTTTGGCGTCAAAGAAGTCAATCAATTGGTCTTTAATTGAGACAAAAGTCTAAATCATTGAAACGTTATGTCAATCACAACAACAAAACACAGGAATAAGTGTTTAATGTATTAAAGGGTCGACTCTTTCACTCATTTCAGTCAATAGTAGTCTACTGTAACACAAATGCAGTTATTTTTAGGCCAAGGGTTGGGCTCTCAGTCACACATCAAAGCACTTCATATAAAATGCAATCATTTTCTCATAATATCAGACCTTTTACTCAAATATACACTAAATTAAAGTCAATTTAATAAACAATTGATTGAAATATAAGACAAAAATAATTTGTAAACGATTGACAAAAACTATGATTTACTGTATCTCTCATTACTATAGTAACCACTCATTCACTGCCAAATGAATCAATAATACAGTACAGGACTCATCACAGGGGGTGTACTCCACACCCCCTAAGCTTTTACATAACCCCATACACCCTCTCATACATAAACCTTAATCATACAAATATTATAGCCCAACCCCACCCACACTCCTCTCCCACTCCACCCCAAACCCCAGGAGAGAGAAATAATTATCTATAATATAACTATAAAAGCGTACCTCCAATGACACCCCTCTCCCACATAAGTGACGTAATTTTTGTATGTATTATACATTGGATGCCTTCAGTGAAGCACTGATTGGTCGACAACTGATCCCTGATTTCAATAATAAGTGCAAAACAACTGAAAATTGCGCTCAAATTGAGGACCAATTGAAGTGAAAAACTGTTTTGTCTTTAATTGTGTTTCAAATCTTCATTCAATTGATGGTTAAATGGCTTTAAGGGAAGACCTGCCCTATCGGTGCGAATACGCGAAGACGGGTCGGGCGTCGTGTAAGGGTTGCAAAGAGTCCATACCTGCGGCCACGTTGCGTATGGCGGTAATGGTCCAGAGTCCTTTCTTCGACGGCAAACAACCCAATTGGCATCACTTTCAGTGCTTTTTCAACCGATTTCGGCCTAAAGTGGAAGACATCGCACACTTCGCGGCACTTAAATATGATGACCAGAAACGGGTTGAAGAGGCCATTGAGCTCTCGTGCGGATCAACCAATGGCGACAACAAATCAAAGAAGAAGACAACGAAGAAGAAGAAGTCAGATGAGGACAACAGTGAGTCAAAGGCCAGTGATTTCAGTGAATACAAAGTCCAGTACTCGCCGTCCAATCGCGCGAAATGTCGTTTATGTGAAAACACTATAACTAAAGGCAGTGTAAGAGTCAGTCGTTTAGATCGCGACTCAGAGGACGCCCGAAGGTACGGACCTCTGGACCGATGGTTTCACGTCGAGTGCTTTGTCAAAGCCAGAGAGAGTCTGTCCTTCTTTGCCTCCGCAGACAAACTGCCGTTTTTTGACACTTTGGAAGAAAACGATAAAAAAGATTTGAAGAAGAGATTACCGCAAATGAAACGACCGATCGATGACCAGAACGGAGGCAACGGATCTCCGGCCAAGAAATTGAAATTAAGTAAAGCTGAGGACAAAGCACTGAAACAACAATCGGATCTCATCTTCAGTTTTATTGAGTTTCTTAAGACAATGAAAAAACAGGATTTGATTGACCTCTTGGACAGCAATAAGATAGCGATTCCCGAAGGAATGTCTTCCAAATGGGAGCGACTGTCGGACGCCATGGCATTCGGTCGTCCGGACAAGTGTCCGGAGTGTAAGAAAGGTCAACTCGTGTTTCGCACCTCTGGCTATATCTGCACCGGAAATATCACTGAATGGTCTAAATGTGAATATCAGACGACAGGTCAACCAAAACGTAAACCCTTTAAAGTTTCCAAACATTTGGCCGAAGAATATCCTTTCCTAAAGGACTACAAATACAAATCACGTGATCGCGTATACAATCCTGTCCTCAAACAAGCAGTTGAGAGCTCATTGTCCACTCCGTCCACATCTGGTTTGAGTACTGCAGCGGTTGTACCCAAAAGTGAAAACAATGATAGCAATGAAAGCACTGTTTCGGCACTCAATGGCTATAATATATGTTTTGTCGGGAAATTGAAAACAACAAAACCTAAACTCAAGACCCGTTTGACTAAATTGGGGGCAACTCTGAGCGACCGAACCGACAGAACCACTCTTTTTATTGTTTCAACAAAAACAGAGTTTAATAAACAAAGCGAACGAATACTTGAGGCCAAAGAACTGTTGGTTCCCATCGTTGCCGAAGACATACTGACAGCCATTGAGAGTGATGTGCATCCAATCCAAGCCATTGGTGCCAACCGTTTGGACGACTTTGAGGTCGACGTCGAGAAGCGATTCACAAATCTTAACGTTAAGGAGAAGATGAAGTCCGCCTTCAAGTCTGGTTCGGGAACTGGTATTTCATTTCAATTACTTATACCTATAGTTGACTGCAAGCCGGGAGTCGATGCCATCATCAAAATACTAGTGTTATTTTGTGGTCACTTATCTCCCGATAGTATACGACAGACATTAGACGACAAACCAGTTTTGTTGTCGGTATTGATGTCTGTCTTCCTTACGATGAGCTCAACCCTAGAGTCATGTGTTGAGTACAGATACGAGGAATACATGAATGCCTTTAAACGGCAATACATTTGCCATTTGTTTAACAATTTATAAATGCATTGGTCTTTCAATTTCAGGTCGTTTTGAGAAGAGTGTCGGCAAACAAAAGATGGTTATAAAAGACGGCAATGTTGTCGACCCCGAGTGCGAGGTCTCTAACGTCACGCATATCTACAAATCGGGTGATGAGGTGTTCAGTGCAGTCCTGAGTAGAGTTGATTTGAGTACTAATAAGAACTCTTACTATAAATTACAACTTCTTCAACACGACTCCAAAGCCAACAAGTACTGGGTCTTCCGCTCCTGGGGTAGAGTCGGCACAACCATTGGTGGCCAGACTTTAGATCAATTCAAATCTGTTGACGAAGCCATCGATCACTTCATATCTCTATACAAAGAGAAGACAAACAATGATTGGAATAAACGAAAGAAATTCAAGAAATATCCGGACTTTTACTTTCCGGTGGACATCGACTACGGCTCTGACGCCACGGATCTGATGGCATCACTGACTCCGGCGAAGTCATCGTCTCTTCCAAAACCAGTTCAGGAATTGATTTGTCAGATCTTTGACGTCAAGAAAATGAAGGAACAGATGCTTGAGTTTGAGTTGGACCTGGAGAAGATGCCCCTGGGCAAGATCTCCAAGAAACAGCTTCTGAAGGCCTGTTCGGTACTCAAAGAGTTAAGCCAATTGATTGACACCAAACCCGTCAACAACTCTAAGCTAAAGGACGCCACAAATCGCTTCTTCACTTTAATCCCTCATAACTTCGGAACAGATCGGCCGCCGATTATAGACAACGAGAAGATTATTAAGGATAAGATGGAAGTCTTGGAATCACTTCTAGACATTGAAATGGCTTATGAAATGATCACATCTACAGACGAAAGCACCAAAGATTTGGATCCAATAGACCAACACTACCACAAACTGAACACTAAGATCCAACCCATGAGTAAAGAAGAGGAAGAATACGCTGTAATTGAAAGATATCTGAAGAACACTCACGGATCCACTCATCACTTCAGTCTGGATATCATAGATGTGTTCAAAGTTGAAAGGAATGGTGAATACGATCGGTATCTGAAGTTTGAGCACTTGGACAACAAGATGTTGTTATGGCACGGATCCCGAGTCACTAACTTTGCGGGCATTCTCTCACAAGGGCTTCGCATCGCACCGCCAGAAGCGCCGGTCACTGGATATATGTTTGGCAAAGGGATATACTTTGCAGATATGGTGACAAAGAGTGCCGGTTATTGTCATCACCACTCAAACGGAGACATCGGTTATCTACTGCTGAGTGAAGTAGCGGTCGGACAGACGTAAACGCATTCAGAGTTTCCATTGATTTCAAAATTATTTACTATTTATTTGTTTTCGTCTTTAGTTTGGAGTTATTTGACGCCAAAGACGTCAAGAAGTTGCCGAAGAATAAGCACAGCGTTAAAGGCTTGGGTCGGACAGAACCCGATCCCAATGAGACACATGTGCTGCCGAACGGAGTGAAAGTGCCTTTGGGTCCGGCGGTTGAGGTCAAGGAGAAGAAGTGTTCACTTCTTTACAATGAGTTCATTGTTTATGACGTCAATCAAGTGAACATCAAATACCTATTGAAATGTAAATTCAATTCAAAATCACTTTTCGGTTGAATTGAAACCAATATTCAAAGCATTTCTCAAATCATATGATTGAATGAAAATCTGTTTTATTTTTAACCAATTTTTGAGTCAAAGATCAATAAAAGCTCCAAAACTGACAGCAATTACATTGAAATCTGTTTTTATTTTACATTAAATTCAAATGAAAAACAATTTTGTTATCACTTATAGGACTAAAACCTACTGTGCATTGTGTACATTTAGCAAGGTGCAAATACTCAACAAAATGATTTCTAATTACAAATTAACATCAGTTATCGGAGAGCTTAAGATATTAATTGAACATGTTCATTTTATAATCAACAATGAATTGATATGTTTTTATAGTCCAACACAGCTTTCATCACAACTGGTTATAAGTGAGTCTTTTATAAGCTATTAATAGGCTTTAAAATATTAAACCCATTCATCAATGCGTTAATAATTAATGCAATTAAAAGAGATTACATAAAAGTAACGAAAACGTGAATCAGTGCTCAGTATATGAATAAAACGAGGAATGAATTGATGCCTTAAATATCAGTTTTTCTCTATTTTTGGTCTATTGTTCCCCATATTGTTAAGGTTAGCCCTCAATCTCAGGTGTGTTGGTTCTCAGATTCAGAGGGTGAGAGTATTTTGGCTAAACCTTTCTTGATGAATTCTGTTTTATATCTGTTGCCACATGTCGTGGTTTATTTGATTCTGGGTTTTAAGTGGGTATTCAAACAGTATTTTGGTTTGAAAGCACTTTGAAAACAACTTACTAACTCATTAGCACTGCATTTAGAACCCGGGTATACTCAAACACGGAGTGAAACTATAGACTGAGTTTGTATTGAAAGTGATATAAAAACTAATAAAAAATACTAATAATTATAATGAACTCAAAAATCTTTGATTTTTCCTCATCTCAAGTGATTTCAATATTTTGGGTGTGATTTGCAATAAGGGCTGAATATCACGACTTGGGCTAACTCTGCCGGTTATTCAATGATGTTTGGATGAGGGCCACACCTTTTATCACATCCATAGCTCACAGCACCTGTAGTTACTTAACTCTAACAGTATATCATATCTAATGGGTTATCAAATCAGAGCCGAATGTCTGACATTGAAAAGAGTCATAAATATTGTTATTTTCATTATTATTATAATTTTATACAAAAGTAATGACACAATGATTACATAAAACTCTAATTACTATTAAAAGCTCTTATTTTCTATAATAAAAGAGTGAAAACACAAAATGTATTGAAAGTTAGAAATCACTTATAAATCACTTTTGCCTTCAATTTTGTATTTCCAGTCGTTTTTATACTCTATTTATTCATCAAATCATGTTTTCCACTGAAAGTTATTTTTAAGGCAATGGATACACAGAATTTGATACAAGGTTCTTAAAATATATAAGACCATCTGGGCTACTTCAAACCACTTGGCAAAATTCATTATACATAGATCAGGCATAACCAGGTGGTATTTTGGCTTACACCCTGAGGTTTAGAAAAAGTGCACCCCTGATAAACACAAGTTACTGTCCCTGCATTTGCATATTATCAATAATTATCATTTTTTTTTAATAAACGCATCCAGATGCTTTGTTTTTTAACTTTATAGGATAACTTGTTTTTATATTTATTCTCGAAGCATATTTTGTGAGCACATACCTTTTGTATGATGCCTTTTAGATGTGTGAAACAGATGTAGAGCTGAATGCACTCTATTGTACTGATATTGAAGAATTGTTTTAATGTCTATTACGTTGGTCTTATATCATGGAATTATATACCTGTGCTCTTTGTGTCTCAATGTTTGCAATTCGTGGCCTTCTATTAAATTTGTTAAATTGGTTTCACAAGAAAGTCATAATACAGTCGCCCACCTGTTACCTACCTGTGCTATGATGTTTGCAACCAAGAGTGTATGAACTCATAAATTCTTGAAAGAATACCTGTATTTAAACAATATATGCATTACAATATCAAAATACAATCTCTCTCTCTCTCTCTCTCTCTCTCTCTCTCTCTCTCTCTCTCTCTCTCTCT
>JAQGAT010001156.1:0-17179 GCA_034687845.1 Pantelozetes paolii
TTTTTGCATCAAATTATTGCTGTTTTCCTCTCAAATGTCATTATTTACTCAGACATTCAGGCACTCAGGGGTAAGGGTTATAAAAATATTATTTCTTTATCTGTATTTCAATAATATGTTTGTAATAACAATATTAATAATTTTATATAGAAAGTTTAAGTGACCTAAAAAACTCTTGTTATTTCACATTGATAACTTTATTAATCATGATCATTCTTTCATCAAGTTGAATATTCTTTACATTAGACGTCATCCAGAATGTACGTTCGTATTTCAAGTGATTGAAATTAAATTGAACAAGTCATTTATAATTTATTAATAGGTGTAAAAGTGGATCAAACTAACCCAGAGTCAATTTTAAAACTACTGGATCAAATGGCTGAACTTTAACTTTTTGTTGTTAAATGTGACCTGATTATATTTTTGTGCTAACACTTAATTATTAAGTCTTAATATACAGTATTTTGATTAAAATAAATGAGCTTGGTATCAAATGACCATTGTCAATAATTTAAAGATCAGATTCTATGTTAAATCTTTAGAAATATAATTATCTTGTTAAGTTATAAATTGTATCAGTGTAAAATTTATGAATATATTGAATAAAGATTAAATATTTCTTACGATTTCAGTAGTATTTGATTAACAAAAAGTGATAAACAGTAGAAACGATGAAAAGATTTTTTGATTAAAAAGTTTGCAAAATGTCTGAAATGTTATACAATTTTCACCAAATTTCACACTTTTTTAGTTTCAAATACAAATACATTTCTTTTCATTTTAATCACAAATCGGTTTTTGATTAAATGACATAAATGTTGTTTAATTATAACCAATATTACAATCGATATATCAATTACTGTAAGCACTCATAAAATCTCTATAAATATAATTGACTTTTCATTCATATCTCACAGAATATTCTTTGCGGCAAAAGTTGTGTCTAATATATAAACAATGAGTTGTAAGCGTAGGTATCAAACAGATAATGGCTTTAATAAGTCATCATTTTTCAAAGAGCACTGGTAGCTAATACTGTGCTTGTCTTTAGTATACAATAATTACAGTCAAATCTTCGCCAAAAGTGATTTAAAAAATGATTCAGATTTTAAATCAATGAAAATATTGTCTATTAATTAATAGTTTTGTTGATTTTGTTCAAACAATTTATGAAATAATTTTTCAATTATTGAGAATATCTTTAAAAAGGGGTTAAACTTGACTGAAGTTAGTATAACTGAGTGCACCTGTATTCCGGCGCAGTTGTGTTTTAGACAAAATCTTCATTTACTATATTCTGATTTTATTTTTTAATATTTTCAGGGAAATCTATTATTTGCTGAACTATTTGTATAAAAAATTATATGAATTTAATTGATTTTTTTTATCTAATTATGATTTTTATAATTTAAATATGAAATTAGATTTTACTTTATATTTTTGTATAATCTTTTTGTGTTTCAATTGTTTCCGATTATATTTTCCATATAAAAAGTATATGAATTAAAATTTGATTGAATTATAAAGTATTAATTAAAACAAGTGACGAATTGTCAATAATCCGGAAACTTTAATGAATATACAATTCATGTGAAGAGAGTTCAATTTAAAAGTCAATGAAGTTCATAAATATTATCTTGAATAAATTAAATAAAATTGATTTTACTTTCTAAAGGATCAGGGAATAAGAAATTGATTATTTTTGTTCGCAAACACTTTATATAAGATATTATTTTAGTGAACAAATTGTAGTAAAGATTTGAAAGAAAATAAAAATCATTTTCTTTAAAGTAAAAAGTTTTTTCAAAATTCAATTAAAATGATTGTTTCGATAGCTTTCAACAAAACATTAACAATAGATTTGTAAACAATGTTATATTTGGTGTGAAAAATAATCATTTATTAAATTTCCAACAATTTTTTGTATAAAAGTGTAAATAATTTAAACAAAAAGTTTTATTTTATTTTTTATTTGTATTTAATTAAACATTTATTTAACAAATATTTTGACAATAATTTTAACTCAATGTTAGACTTTGTTGACTTATTTTTTGTTGTAATATTGTTTAAAATATTTCTTTTTTGAGATATTTTTTTAAAGACAACTGTTCTGTCTATTATTTATTCAGTAAACTCAACAAGTTATTTATATAATATACCAAGAATAATTGAACGAGATGATAAATTAACTTATATTGAAATTCATTAATAAAAATCTTTGAAATTATATCATAATTTAAATATAATTAAAAGTAACACAAATACTTAAAGATTAAAAAGTTCAAGTAACTTTATGATAATAAATATATTAAAATGTTACTGATAACTTATGATTTATAGAGAGTAATATACACTTTTATATCCCCAATTACCAAGGTTATTTTATCTACTTTATGATAGATATCAGTTATACTAATTATTAATAATTATACTTTTTCTTAACTCACCTTGTTAGTATTTTCATTTGTTCCTAATCCTCTTTAATGTAATTTTAATTTATATACAAAAGTTTGGAAAACAATAACATTTCAATTGAAATGACTGAAGACTTAGCTCAGAGTCAGTCACTGTTTCCTAAAATAAAATTTGATTTCAATGACAGTATTGAGTAAAACATTAATAAACTATTTATTAATAATTGATTCAAAACACCAATAAATTAATTAATATTTTTTTTGGAAAGGTATGACGAAAATGATAATAAAAGTATACAGTTGTGCTTCAATTCATACCTTTCCACTCACACCTAGCACTCACTAATTGATGGATGAATTTTCATAGCATTCATACCATTGAATATTAATTTATATTTTAGACAACAAATTGATTAATAGGTGTTGAATGTAGTAATCAGTCTATAGTAATTGATTGATGAGCATGGTAAAAAATAAATTGACATTAACCAGGTTTAAAAATAAATGAAACGAAAAGTTTATTTATAGATATTTTTTAATTCATATTTCAATTTAATTAACATTTTATTCATTAAGTGTTTAATTGATTGAAAACTAAACGATATTTTCTGTTGTTTTTAAACTTAAGACTCAATTAAACGGCATTTAAATCAATCCAATCCCTGAAATATGATATCTCGACGAAGACATCGGGAATACCGTCAGCAGAGGCACAGACCCTATTGAACGATGAGATGCCCACCAGAACTGCCCGTCCGTTCGGCTCATTCTGTATTAAGGGTCCGCCACTATCGCCCTTAAGAGACAATACAATTGAATTAAACAATTAATTTTAAAACAAAAGCCAATTAAATGTTTACTACTAGTGATAGGTTTGACCCATACCTGACAGGAGCCTTTGGGTGCCTCTGCTGAAGCACCGGCACATAGCATACCCTCTCTAATTGCATTAAAGCTATAAATTGATCGACATTTGGGTAACGAAACAATTGGCACATCATTGACAAACATCAATACATTAGAGGCTGTCTGAGCTCCGGGTGCTGTTGAGCCCCATCTAAACAAACCATTGATTCAATGAATAATTTATTACTCAATAAAAGATCAGTTTTTTTTGAGTATTAAAACTTGATTTTCAAGTGCTTTTGTTTACTGTGAATGAGATAACAAGCAATTAATACCCGGATAGTGTCACGTATTGCGTAAACTTCTGGCCCACTGTCGGCAAACAAACACTGTTTACATATCCGTCGCTATTAATTAAATCCAATTGTGTTTTCACTTCAATTAAAGCCAAATCATTGGCCAATGTTTGCGTGTTATATGAGTTATGTTTTACTACTTTTGATATCTCGTGCTCTTTCTGGTTATCGCTGGGTTGGTCTAAGAGGTGGGCGCCCACTAATACCCTGAGCGTTGATATATCTAAACTAAGTGTTTGTGAAAAACACAAGAATTTTATGATTTTTATGATTAGTTTTAGTATTAAATTAATTACCCGTTAATACAATGAGCGGCGGTTAGTATCCAACGCTCATTGACTATAACTCCGCCACAGATATGATACCAAATGAAATCCTTTTGCCTTTGGAGGGACACCTGCCACGGGAACTGACCCTCACTGGTCTCCACTCCCCCGACAATCAATTGATTGGCAGTGGTCTTAGAAATACCACAGTTTTCTAGATTTTCAAACTTATTGTGAGTTTCTTCACAAACTGTTTGTTTTAAATGAAGTGTTAATATTAAAATCAAAAACAAGCTTGTTAACTTCATTTCCATATTTCCAACGCATCAATGAATATAAAATATTTTCACTTTTTTATTACACGAAATAATTTTAATGACATTTTATATCAATTCATAAAAAGATATTTTATTTTAATCATAATTTAGATTAAATTTTGTTTCACTTTTTCATTACAAAAGCAATTTATTGCAAAATAATATAAGACTTTATAATCATAAAAAGAAAGTGTCTAAACAATATGAAATATTTTACCTTGATTATTATATAAATAAATATTTGTAACCCCTTCCCTCTGACGACTCCCTCATCATAAAAGCAGATATTTCAGATGTTCTTAATATTTCTTCGTTTCTATCTATTGACACATAAATTGATATTTCAATTCAAAAATCAATAATTTTAATGACATTTATCTGAATTTAATGTTTTATAACATTAACAAGGTAGTAATAGTTTTGTAAAAATAATTATAATCTTTACACCCTCAAAATAGACCAAGAACACTTTGTTTAAGTTAACATTAATAGAATTAATTTCACCATAATAAGTTAGAATTGAAATCCTGAGTCAAATATCTGGTATTTTAGATAAAACATATCAAATGTAAATTTCTGAAACAATTCGTGATTAACTGAAGACAAAAGTCATTAGTTTACATTGGATATTAATTTTTAAAAATAACCCCCTGACTATCATCTCTCCATAGAAACAGATATAACATTTTAAATAATTGTTATTTCATTTCTTTAAATAAACTCTAAAATAAAAACTCAAATTACGGTAAGAAAACAATAATTTAATTAATTTTAATGAAATGTATATTCAATTAATAATACAATCAAGGTAATTAATAAATATTAGAGCAAAACAATATCATTAATATTTCTTTATAACTAATTATTGTTTTAAATATTAATCAATAATTATAATGACATTTATCTTAATTTAATTGAAACCCAATGACATGTAAAACATTAAAACGTGTTTAGTCTACAAATTATTCATTACTTCTTATATATAGATCTGAAAAATAAGTTGACTTTAATTTTATTTTACAATTGATTTCAAAACAATTATTTTGAATTCAATTCTTGAATCATTCAAATCAATAAACATATTAATAAATGTTTCCAACAATTGATTCATTGATAAAGTGATACAAAATTTTAACACAAATACTAAAATCATATGAAATGGAAAATACGATTAAAATTCGTGATTCAGTGAAGACTACAGACATTGAGTATCCACTCTATAATCAGTGGATATTTTATAGATTTGATAAAAACAGTATAAATGTTTCACAAAAACAATTATTGATTCAAAAATTTAAAGTATTTTTTGTTATTTTATTGAATTTTTTGCATTTATTTCGTTTCACTTTGTATTTGATTTCAAGTGAAAGACACAAATATTTACCGAAATATTACTTATGTTTTCTCCAATACTTAACGGATTTCAAGGAATTGTATATTTTTGTAGGAATTTTTGAATTAATTTTATCATTGGCTTTGATTTTATTATTAAATTTCAATAATAAAAGTGATTATAAATGGTTTGAAATATTGGATGCAATCAATGGATACAAAACATTTGAATCCATAGGTCTGTCAGATGAGGGTTTGAAAAATAAATTTTTAAATATAATTAGATTTTCAAAAAAATAGATAAAAATAGGACTCAGAATATATTATTTATTTCAATTTAGTCTAGCTATTTTTATATTGTTTCAGTATATTATTAATGAGAGTAGCATGATCATTTATGGTGTATTAACTGGTCTATTATTTATGCATTTTGCCATGAATTCAATGTCAATCCCCTGTTATATATTATATTTCTATGTAATCACCTGTTATTATATGAGATATCGAGTGAAAGGTTACGAAAATTATTTGAAAACAATTCAAACAAAAAGTTTATTATTTAAACGCAAAACATTGAATCAAATAATCAGAGATCACAACAAACTCTGTGAAGATATTAAGATTCAAAATGAATTTTGGAGAAATGTCAATTTTGTTGTTTCCTATACTGTTATACCAATGAATCTATCAATATTAGATACAATACTATTTGATGACTTAATTATACTATTAAGAACACTTTGTATCATTTATTTTGTGACAACAATTACATTTTTATTTGCTCTGAATCTAATCAGTTCTCACATTAACTATGAAATAACAAAGTCTTATAAAACGTTTCATAAATTTTATTTAAATATAAGTTCAATGAAAAGTATTTCATATAAATTAAAAGTAATATAAATGAACTTGATATAATATTTTATATCTTTAAAATTAAATTTATCTTGGTAAAATATTTATTCTTAACTTATAATTGGTTTTATTAATAGCTATTGAATTGTATTGAAAGAGTTGGTGACAAAACCCGATTCATTGGTTTCTCGTGTAGTAATCAATTCATTATTACCAGAATTATTACATTTAAGGTCTCTTTATATCAATTAATATTCAAATAACTAATGAAATAATTAATTATATTTCAGATGTTCTTAATATTTCTTCGTTTCTATCTATTGACACATAAATTAATATTTCAATTCAAAAATCAATAATTTTAATGACATTTTTTAAATGTATGAAATTATTATTCCACTTTATAGTATCACCAAGGTATTGTAAAATAATAATAAACCATTCATCCAATATAGATTGCTCTAGCAAATAGTTTGAATAAGTTTAAGATTTATTTTAAATTGAGTCATAATTACTGTTGCTTTTGTATAATTAACAGCACTTTTACCACATTATTCATAGAAATAAACGAAAAAATCATTTAATATTAAATTTGTCATAAACTCTGAGTTTAGTATTCATTCATCAAATCTATCGAAATGTTTGAATGCAATCAAAAATATAGATTAAAATCTAATTTCATTCATAGATTGCTTGAAAAACATTTTAAATAGAATATCAAAATCTGATTATAATTTGAATAGAAATATAAAATTTCATTAAAAATTGTTTTAAAACATAAATATTAATTTAATTTAATATAAAAAAGATGTATCTCTTAGTAGATGTTGTAATGTTTGCTATGATGTAATGTTGTAATAATTAAAGCACCGGTAGATATGTATTAGACTATATTATAAAAGGATATTTGTGTTTTTATAATGAGATAAATCACAAAAAAACTCATATAAAAGCCAATATTTCATCATTAGATAAGATCTGAGAGATTATTACTAAAGAGAGAAAAAAATCATTAGATTTTCATTGTTTTAATGTTTGTATCAAATAATATGTTAATTGAAATAAATATTAATTTTAAAGACAAATGATTGACTACTTTATTGTATTTATAAATTAGGTTTGAAATTAGAGGTAAATATGAGAAAACCTTTTTCTCGGCATTGATTTCAAGGCATATAAACAACTTTTTATACGATTTGACCCCTATTTTCATAATTTGATTATTTTATACAAAAGAAAAATGTTTTGAATTTAATATTATTTATAAATTATTTGGCATTAGTTTTGAGTATTTACTTATAATTTTGAAAAATAGTTACACTTTTAGAGTAATAAAAGTTTTTTTTGGTATAAATGCAATAAATTTTGCCAAAAATGATATTAATTTAAAAAACATTTGAATTTCAATCACTTAATCAAAAATTAAAACAACATTTTTGCAACAATTTTATTACCAATACTGAGTGTTCTGTCACTTATATTAAGTTTAATATTTTGTTATCTATTTATAAATCACTAAAATTTAAGAAAATTTCAATTTTGATTTCAAGAAAACAATAATCCGAGTCATTCACTGTCAGTATTAATCACTTTTTGAGATTAAAGCTGAAAATGAATTATTCATTGCAAACACTATAACACTCTCTTGTAATTGAAAATCAATTCACATTTGCGTTGTGTTGAAGTGAAGTTTGAATTTCAATCAGATTATTGAATACATTGTATATTCAAATCTGTTTAATACCCCCCTGTTTTCAGGTGTATATTTAGATTTTGAATTTAAACAAGTTTTTTTCTGCAGCGAGAAAACAATTTTAACACACAATTGAGTATAAGAAAAGGTTTTTATGAATATTTTGAAATCATTTTTATTGAAAGCTTAGATAAAAACAATTTTTCATATCATTTGAATGAAGTGAAGAGAAAATGATTACAAGTTTGTAATAAAATGATTAAAAATTATAATATAATATAGTTTTTGATGTATTTTTACACTCATTCCTCAAATTTGATTGAAAATCAGTTCAACAATTGATTTGATATTATATTTTTTGTTGAAAAAAGTTATTTTCAAATTTACTGTTGAAATGAATTCATAAATGACTTTATTATCAAATTATTTGCTTTCAATTCATAGACTTATGATTAGTTTCAATGATCAGACTTTGCGAAACACCCCTTCATCTCAATCTTAGTATCAAATGATTGATGAATTGATATATTTTTCAAACTTAATGATAGTTTTAATTAGACTTTAATCTCCAATCAATTCAATAAGTTTTCAATTTATTGATAATTTAGTTCAAAATATGAATAAGAAATATGAAATAAAATCTCTTAATATGTTTGGCAACAGTAATACTGGTCCATGACTTTGAAAACAGACCCACCAACCCCTCACCCGACCCTCACATCTGTGTTAATTACTTATCGTTTTTCAGATATAAGTGAATGAAAATTCCAGAAATATTTTTTAACACTTAATTACTTTCAGTAATAATAATAAAAAAAATTAATTTTATCCAAAGAAACAACAAATTTGTTTCACTTATAAGAAATCGAAACAACATTTCAGTGCATAATCTACAAGAAAAAAGTTATTCAATATTTAATACCTGTCTTACAATTCATAATATCTAAAACTAAGCCATAAATTGTTATTAATGTTAACCCAAAACCCAAATGCATATCAGTTTGTATGAAATTATAGCAAAAAATATTGTTTTCAAACAAAAATAAATTTTTTGAATTAATATAACGCTTATATGTATTCATATATCTTATGAATTATTGTTTGTGTTTTCAACGGTAAAGACCTATTGATCTAAATTAGGAGCACTTATACCTTTGCTGTATATTTACTAGAATACCTGTGCCATCGGTTTTGTTTGCGTATTTCTATAATTTATTTTTGTATTCAACTTTTTTTCATTATTTTTAATCATTGCTTAGTTTTATAAATATTATTATAGTGAAGAATAATGACTACCTGTGCCATATTTGAGTCATATAAGCCCTGGGTATTTATTTTTAATCAATGTTTATGAGCGTTCACTACACGTCCTCACGACTAATGTTTAGTTTTTCAATATTAGTCTGTATTTAATAGCTTTTAATGATTATTAGGTTTTCATTGTATTTAATATTAGATAAAGATTTCAAATCAAATGTATTTTTATTTTTCAATTTTAATGCCAAATAAAAGTAAAATGTTTTACCCTTTCATAGGATTTCATAACATTTTCGCTGACTTTCGTCACAAATGGTTTGAAAACTCAATCTTTATTTTATAATTAGATTTATTTCAAAGTTTTTTGTTTCTAAAAATATTTTCACTAAAAAAACTTAAAATTATTTTTGTTTTTAAAACGTTTTTCTTAAAAAACATTTGATGTGTTTTGTCATCAGTTTTATCGATACTTTAATGCAAAAACAGTTTTATATAATCCTTGTGTAAAAGATTAACATATTTGTGGCGAAAAAACAATAACAAAATGAAATAACTATTTTGAAATAATATTAATATTTATTCAAAACTAAAATCAAATGAAAAACAAAATTATGTTTTTATGAATGCATTGAAACAATAAGTTATTATAAGGTTTTTTGTTTTGGCCATCAATACAAACAAAAACTTATAATTTTTATAACTATTATGAATACAAACAACAAATATATTGAATGATAAGCCCATCGATCAGTCAATCCTTTTTGCCTTCACTAGAGTGAGAGCACATTATAAAGATTTTTAATTACATAACCCTATACTGTATTGATATTTGTTTTTTTCCTTGAGCACTTAAAAATGTTTTTATATATTTCTCCTTTAATTGAAATTTCTATAAATAAAATGAAAATTTATTTTTGGTATTCAAACTGAACCTTGAATTACATGAATGTGTTATTGATTTATAGTTGTGTTTAATATCTGTTAACTAATTATCCAAAGTAAGAGTCAATGATCTAAACTCAGGCACAGTTTTTTGGGAAAAATTGAAATTTTAATATCAATTATAAATAAAATTTCATGAAAATGCACTGAAATTATACAGAAATAAGTCATGAAATATAGGAGAAGAGAGTTCTCATGAAAATTGATTATACAATACATTACGGGATATATAAAACACAATCTCATTATTGAATTGCATTTTTCAGTTCTTCAATGAAGTGCTTGATATTCCCGTTCTCTCCCCCTTTGGAAGGGATGAATAAAAATTCAATTTTCATACTAAGAGTGAGAAAAAATAAAATAATTTCTCAAAAATATCTTTTTTCTTAATCACGACTCGTATGTGAATTACAATTCAGGGGAAGAGAAGGAAGAATAAGAATCTTTGAAAATAAAGATTAAATGAAAATATACCCTGAAATGAATTGAATGGGCACTGAAAAGGGGAGTGAAATATGGACCAGAATTTAGGTTAAAATTGAATTAAAATATATTTTTCATGAAATCCTATTATTATTATAACTATTATTAGAAAATGTTTTCATCTGTTGTGAGCTTTAAATCAAAAAAAGGCTTTAAATAATGAGAAGAATATATAAAAACTTAATTAAACTGTAAGAATGGATACAAAAATGTATTTTTACAAACATTTTAACGGTTTATTAATTAACAGATAAGAGGGAGAGGAGTGGGAAAGGTATGAGAAACACGACCACTCCGTGTATTTGTGTATATATTTGATAATCATTTTGTTTTATTTAACCACACATTAAATAATAGCCCTTTCCTTAGCGCTGGAGAACAGTGAGGCTATTAATAGCTAACAAAAGAGTTTAAACTGAAAATTGATATTAAATTTGGTTTCAAGTAATCGTATGCATAATATCAGGGTCAAGGTTGGGCTCTCTTTTCATATTTGTATAATATTAACATCACTTTTCTTGAAACAGGGTTTAAATTATTTTAATCTCTTGTGGACTTGAATTAGGGGTCAAATGCTTTCCAAATAACCTCTAATTAATGACACAGTTTTGAACATAATTTCAATTCACTATTGAAAAGCAGTCAAACAAAGGGATAATTTGCATAAATTATATGATATTGGTCAAATTATCAATTATGATAACTCAATTCACTACACATTTAAGTCAAGTCACCAAAGTTATGCCAAATGTCTAATTTCATTCAAAAGAAATTGACCAATATTCAATTTAAATAAAAAATTTCGCCCCTTTTTACTGAGCATTACTTGCAAATTACTGAAGCGTTTTATTAGTAAATCAATTGCCCCTTAAAATGATTGCAATACTCGAGAAAATCAATTCATTTTTTCTCAATAGTCAAGCATTTGCTGTAAACTCTCAGACATATTGTGTGTGTATTTATAAATAGTCTAAAAATATTGGTCTGAATTTGAAATTATTTCAATTGCTTTTGAATATTCAAAACAAGTCTTACGTTTGTGTAAAATGTTTTCATCGTTTTTTTTTACTTGAGAGACAGTGACTGTCCCGGTTATCTATTGTGTGTGTATATGTGTATGTGTTTTGAAAATAAAGTGCTGTTTATATTGGATATCAGTCTGTGATCTAAAAAACAAAACTCATATTTATGTCAATCAATGGATTATAAGATTAATAATAAATACATAGAAAAGAGTTTTTTTTATGAAAAACTATTCTCTCTTTTGAACTGACATTAAGTTTATTAAACTTTTGCGTGAATTGTATTATATTATCAAAAGATTGAGTGAAAACTCAAACACAAAACAAAGAAAATTAAACACAAAAACAAAATTTTCTGATAAAATAGATTTGATTTCAATGTTAGAGGGAATGAGAAGAAAGTCATTGTTTCGGACGTCAATCACAAATACCTATCAATAAAAACTTGAAAATAGTCTCTAAAATAACAATTGAATTGAAGTCTTATCTAATAATAAGGTTTTTCTACACATTTATTATGGTTTAAGAGTTTCTTATGAATTATTTCTTTTACTTTTCATTTGTCTATCGTTTAGAAAATATAAAACTATTTTTATTTCATCTGTTTTATCATAAAATTTGTTTATTTTTTGTTTCACTCATAAAATACAATAAAAGCATTGATTTATTGAAAGAAAATGATTTTATAATACAATTGAAGAAACTTTTAATAACAAACAATTAAAGACCTGTTTTTCACAACTCTATAGACAATAAAAATATTTGATTTTTTTTCATAAATCAATTGAATTATGATTTTTCATAACATTTTAATTATAAAAATATATTTAACTTAAACTCAAATGATTTGATTTAAAAGCAAACAATGATTTACTGAAAGGGTGGGTGTATTTCATCGATGCTTTATCATTATATTTTTTACCCTGATTATTTTAAATAGCTTTCAAAAGATTATTAATGAAAGGACTATTGTGTAGGTCAGAGAAATTGTCAAACATAACTAACCTTTCTTATGAGAAACTATTAATTAATTAATTAACTAAAAATGAAAATCAATTATAATTTTAATAAATTGTTCACAAATTTGACTGAAATTAAGTAATTTTGTCGACTTTTTACATAATATAACAAATATTTGTCAATAAAGTCAAGAATTTCACACAAAATTTGAATAAAAAAAGTGTTTCTCAAAGTTTACCCTTAATTGCTGTAATAAATGGGTATAAAAATGACTTAAAATCTTTTTAAGACAAAAGAGCCCCTGAATGAGACCAATAAACAGATAATACAATAGATTTAAACGCTTTTTGTTGTATTTCATGAAAGAGCGGTCATGTCTTTCAGTGCACACATAAAAACCCGTTGCGCACTGTTATGTGCTTTAGTGACCAATCATTTATTTTTTAAACCCTTTTATAAATAAGTGTAAAAACAATGAAACAATTTTCTTAACATTTCATTCATTTTTCTTATCATTATTTGAGGCAATAATAGCTTTGAAGGGGAATAAAGCAGTCAATGAATGAAAGCTCTATAAAGCAGAGACAAGTCCTACAAATTAAGGGGTATTTTGGAGATTGTATTCAATAACAACTAAATAATCTTTTTCTATATCAGGTTTTTCTTAAGTAAAACATTGCAGTCATTTACTGTACACTCAGTTATAGTGGAAATGTTAAAGAGTCTATAATTTAGACTTATCCATGCAAAATGAGCGTGCATAGTTGTGTCTCCATTAAATGTAGATTAAGTGCTGTGGTTGTCAACTGACCGAAAATTTAAGTACTCATTGAACTTCTAAACAAATAGATTGATCATGGTCACTTATGTTTAGTTCCTTTCCCATCCCAACCCTTCAAGTGTTTAACTTTTAACTGTATTTCTAAACAAACTGTTTATACATATCTGCGATAAACATGAAAATACTTTTCAAACAAAACTTGAGATTTTAATCGTGAATACAATGCCTTTAGTTATGAAATCATAAATAAAAAAAGTATTATATTTTTAATTCACTTATTTTTTATGTATTTTTTCTTTCTATCAAACAATTTATCAAAATTTATATAAATGTTGTTATTTTGCAGTATTTTTGTGTCGATTACACAACTATTATGAAAACAACTGAAATATTAATTTTAAATACTTTTAACGTTTTTAATCTTTGTGTTAAGGCTATAGGCGTTAAATAACAAGTATTCCCCCCTTGTTATATGTAATCAGGGGTATTACACATATTAATTTTTAACCGAATAATAAGGGGTTGTTTTATTAAATATTGTTTAAAATATATTTAATTTTGTGTATATTTTGAAGAAAACCTTTAAGATACCGGGTTATCCACCTTTGTTTGACACATTATCTGTTACACCCCCTGACCACCTCTGGTTGCAGTGCTTTGTATTTATATATCCATTCAAATCATAAATACTTTAATAAACTTTTTGTTTAAGTTTTTTTTTATTTTATTTTTTAAATTTGTTTTTCATATAATTACATATATTTTGTACAAATGTTTCTCTAATTTTGTGCACTAATTATATATTCAGGGAAAATTGGTTTCTATTTTGATTCAACTTTTATAAAAATCTCATTTTGTTTTATGATAAATATTCAAATCTATTTCATCAGGGGATTGGTATCTAACAGTCATTTTTTAACTGTTTATACTTTCGTATAATTACCTAATGTTTAACATCAATGTAATCTCAAAAGTAGAAAATAACTTCGTTTTTCATTGATTGTTGCGATAATACTGTTATCAAATAATAGCCTAGCTTAGTTTTAGATTATCTTATTGAGTCTATTAATCATTATTTTTATCAAATTTGATATGTTTTTGATGACAACGTTGTGAAAAAATGACACAAATAGTTGTTAACTGTTTTTTTGAGGGAATAAATCGTTTTTTATCTCAATTTCTAACTTTAATGACAATCAAAACGATTTAAAGTCTATTAAGTGATCTCTAATCCAATGTTAAGTGAAGTTATATATCGGTAAACATTTTTCAGCACTTTTAGTAATGAATTGAGTTTTTTATACAATAAATGTTGTGTTTATTTGCACTCAAATAAAGACTTGTTTTTTTATTAGTCATTGTATTTTCAGATTCAGATAAATATGTCTTAAAATTTTAATTTAATCAAAAAATAAAGTATTTTTTGAATTAACCCTTTCCTCAGTCAAACGAACCTGTATTTCATGTCTCTATTGAATGATTAAGTCATTGATTGCAAACAGTTATAACAGTTATTCAACTCTTTTGCAAATTAGTTAAAACTATTAATTCATTGATTTCATGAATTCAGGGGAAAATTGCAATTTTTCTCTTTGAAAGTAAATAAGCATTAATTAGGAAAAAGGGGTAAAAATAAAAACTATTTAATAATAATAAAATATTAGTTTCAAGTGAAGGCATAGAAATTTATTTCGACCCTAAATATCGCCCCTTTTTCCACAAGTTCTCACTACTATTATAGGAATTTGCTATTAAATGGGGAGAAAAAGCAGTTTTTTGTTATTTTCATATATATTAACCCAAAAACCTTCATTCCTGGTCTACTACCTGTGCTCTCAGTATAGATAGGGGAAAGATATTTAGAGTAAAACGAGAGAAGAGTGAAAAATGAAGAGGAATTTTGCATTAATTCGCGTTTTATATAACAATTTGTTTGAATATTTGTTATTCATATAATTATAACAAATATTATCTAACATTTAATAAACAAAAACATTTTATTGTTTTATTCAAATAAGGGGGGAAAACTCCCCTGTTGTTAAGAATACCCTATAATTCAGGTGCACTTCATGAGAGCATGAGTTTAATTGAAATCGCAATGAAAAATATCATTTTTGTTTTGTGTTTGATATACACCTGTGATGTTATATGTGTTCATGATTTTGATGTTTCAGCAATTATGAAAGGGGAATGAAAGGGGGGATTAAAATAAACACAATGTTTATCAATATTTATAATCCACTATCTGTACAGTTCAAGGGTTGAATGTCCTGTCTCATTTAATACATCTCCGCCTAATTGATTATTTAATTATGAACATCGTTTTGTTTTTATTTAATTATAGCCCCTTTCACAGCATTTGCATAGCATTTGAATGCAAACAAGGGATTAGAAAATCAATTATTGAGTGCTTTGAGTATAAAAATAGCTGAAAAAGGGGTGGAAATCAATAAAACAAAAACTTTTTCTTCATTTTTTATCCCACTTTAAGGATAACTTTATTATGAATTTCAATAAACAAGCAAAAAAATCCCTAAAATTGATAACACATTTGAAATATAAAAAAAACTTTTGCAAAACATTTCACATAAATATTTCAAATATACAAAAAATGTTAAACAATTTATTACATTATGTTTTTTTGCGGCTCAAAAGCACAGTATTTTAAATATGAAATTGAGGTCAAGTATGACTTAAGAGCGCAGATATGTTGTGGTTTGGGATTTGAATGAAGAAACAGATGAAATATGTGATAGAATTAAGCGTCTGATGACAGCTTTTACAGACCCTGGCCATACAAAATAGCAATAGCTCTATGAGTGGTAAGCATTGGGAGTCTATCACCAGAATTGCAGTGTTTTGTATAAATGCTAAACATTTCTGATAGTCTTTCTGGAGGTCAAGGGTCTGGAGAGTCCGCTCCCATTCAGGCAATCCCTGGCCTTCAGTGTAATTGTTAGGTAAGCCCTGTTTTCTGCGCCTAAGCTCTACTTCCGTAACAAATATTTTATTTATTAGAGATCTGAAGCAAATGTTTGAATAAAATTGCAGTTAATTTAGACTTTCGTTGAATTGATTGCAAAAATTTGAATCAATAGTTGAATGAAATTATTTTTAAGGTTTGAATTAATAATCAATTATTCAATTAAAGGGTGTATTTTGGATGTATTTCCTTAAACTAATCCAGTTATTAGTGATAGACATTGAATTTCAAAATACATTTTTGTCTAAAACCGGACAAACATTTGAATTTTATTTATGAATTAACTGTTAATAAGTTTTTTATTAAATTTATAATAATTTCAAACCGTTTTCAAAATATTATTAATATTTTTGATTAATATTTGAATTAAAATATTAATTAATTTTATTATTGATTATTTAATAAAAACTTTTTATTTTAAAAATTCATTACTCTTTTCAATCGATTAGATATTTTTGTAACAAATAAAAGCATTCATTCAATGATAACATGAAATAAATTTTTGCAAATTGTTTGCAAATATTTCTTACAAAACATGTTTTCAATCAATAAAAATATTGACAATAAGTTAATCATATCTTTTATTTGAAAAAAACAGTCGGACAGATAGATAGATAGGTGGGAATGGGGGGAGAGAGAGAGAGAGAGAGAGAGAGAGAGAGAGAGAGAGAG